>JAVVLW010000075.1:329000-374000 GCA_034401795.1 Chaetoderma sp. LZ-2023a | reverse complement strand
CATCATCAATTAAGCATTTGTGACGAACTTATCTACGTCATTCATGATGTAATTGATTATGACGTCGTTTTACACGCCACGTAGTTGATTATGACGTCATATGATTGATGTATACACTGGAAAGGTCCATTGTGTTTTTCTTTCCAATAGTGTGCGGAAACCCAGTTGCTGATGATGATTCGGGAAGTGATTATAATGTATTAAACAGAATCTGGCATGTTTGAAGTAATCGTCCTGGACAGGTGCGCATAGAGGGTGCGCAATTTCGTGCAGCCAGAAGTCGAAATATTCAAATGATGTCAGATAAGGTTAGTAAGATGAGTCACTGTCAATTGATGGCTGCACTGGAAACCTAGGCTCAGAGCTAAATCCTATAGACTCCGTGCACTGTTCTTCACTCATCAGACTTCCACACAATCTATTTGGACATGTTGATCATCCACCACAGCGTCGGATGGCCAGTCCCTGCCACGCAGGTTGAACAGAATAGATCGATTGCTAACTAGCACTTTGTAACGAAGAGACGCGTACTTATTAAAGGGAATCTATTATATTATACTACCCATTCAGGTGATATAATTTGCCACCCATAATCCATCCCTGAAATTTTAGCTTTTTATCATGCCGACAACGAAAAATATTCAGGCTTTAGTAGTTAAATGTTGATACATTTCTACAGCCTATGATGGCTGTCATGATTTACTTTTCAACCAATCAAAAAAGGCTAGCCTGGCTGTCTAGGTATATATGCTCAGTCAAAAAGGTGACAGCTATAGTTTGGCAATGCGGTCTAAAAGAATCATATACATAAGCTATTGAATATTTTGAAACTAATTTGACTGGAATTTGTCTTTTGAAAACGGCAGCCAAAACCTACACACCTTGCCACATAACCTGCATCCAAATCAACCATAAAAATAATCAGAGTTCAAACGGTGAAAAAATCCGGGGGGAAATGTCAACGTCGATTTCCTTTTGATGTGGACTAGTAAATTTTGAGGAATTACTAAAATAATCTAAATGTTTTGAGCCATCAAACATCGCATCATATATGGTGTTGTAATATAGTGTCAGAATTTTGAATCAGTTTGCATTGCTGACTAGCAACTATATACATCCATACTGGAACCTGACTGTTCTAAACTTTCAGTGCATATAAGGGACGAAATTTTAAATATACATTTTCCATTTCGTGGATCATCTCTTTCATGTCAAAAACAAATGTGTGGTTTGCACACACATAGTTGATAAACACATCTGTTACAACCAGGCGATCATTAAGAAAATAATGGTTTTCTCTGATTGTTGATGTAGCCTCGTAACTAAATTCACGTAGGGAGTAGGGACTCGTACCAAATCGTAATATGCGATTTCAACGTTTTGATGAATATGCAGACTATACCAAACCAAATTTTATGCAGGGCCTGCAAAAAACTGAAGTACACGAGTGGTTCGTAATTCTGCTATTTCTGCCAAAAGCCCAAGACGATAATCCGTTCAGAGTTGTAGACTAATCTGTTGCAACCAACATAGTGCATTCACACAGGGCGTCGACAACAATGGCCAATCACAGCGGCGTCCATTGTAATAGGTACATTCTTTTGGAATTTCATTCTCTTCAGAGAAGCGTCTTCTCGTAATTTCACTCGTCAATTATTCAACGGCAGAAAAATCGATGACTCGAATTTCAGGGTAACCTCTAATCAGAATCAGAAGCCAATGAAATATCAGAAGAAAGGATTAAACGCACCTCTTCCAGTATCCATTCTATCATAAGCAACTGTGCTAGATAATATTCCTGTCTATGTTTAACAGACACACATTTTCATCGTTCACATTTGTCCCACTTACAGATTTAATGTTCCGGGCAAATACTAATCATCTGTAGGCCTAATCCTAAATTGTGGGAGATATTGGTTTAAATTTTTTGAAAACGGACTAGCTGAAAAATCCTGTCTCAACAGATTACGTACAATAACGCAGCTTTCAATGTGAACGGCGGCTATAACAGGTGGATATTTGGCAAACATTACTAAATATGTTAACCACAATAGCATCTGAAGATGCAACAACAAGAAACAACTATCTATATCCGTAACTTTCCGTAAATGCGCTTTAGACTACGTAAACACTATCAGAGTACCGGATTCGTTTCCTGATTCCATTTTGTGCTATGCCACTGATATACCAAACTGATTCTTGATAGTAACAAACATTCTGAAACATAGATAATGATGACACGAATCACCTGCCTTAATGGAATATCTTCTTGAGTAAAAGAATCCCAGAAACTAAACTATTTATCTTGTAGAAATATACAAATGCAATGAATGGACCATTCCAGTTTAATCCATCCATCATATGACGTCATAATCAATGACGTCATGAATGACGTATATATGTACGTCACGAACGCATACTTGAAGACAGACTAAGCGTTGTTGTACGAATTTATGTCTATTATTTAATAAACATTCTGTTGAATATTTTGAAACTAATTTGCCGGGTGTTGCCATAGGCAACAACAGCACCCGGTCAATTAGTTTTAAAATATTCAAAAGCTTACCTTTATGGTTTTCTGGAAATTGATAGTCAGGGATCGATCGATCCAAACACGGGCACAGCGTGGGTGGAGCTTAACTATGGATGGGCGGGGCATAGCTAAAACTGGAACGGTCCATTAGGTTACTAAGATCATCTATTTAAAAAGAACGATGCTAATTCTATGCAAAATAATTATGTAGGCGAAAAGCAACGCTGTCAAAGACAAGTAACTACTCGTGAATGAAAGGGAAAGATCAACTGGCAGCGCTACTCAAACATCAAACATAAAATATCATGTGCGCTCATTGAATAACTAATAATTATAGTGATGAAAAGCTAAGGAATCCAACACCACACCCATGGTCACCCACCCTATTCACACACTACCAAAGCTACACTCTTCCCATCGGTGAACATTCGCAAGGTATTATGATATATGCTATTCATAACGTGTGTGCATTTGGCATTGGTCTTTGATTCGCCCAGCAGGAAGTGCTCAATCTTTCAGAAATTAATTACGATGGAAAGGAAAAATTGTGCAAGCTCGTGGACAGGAAACAGAGCGAACAGCTGATTGACAGCTGTGTATGACGCGAGTGTACCTGCCCTAACACGAGGAAACAGCAATTGCTTCATAGAGACAGAAACAGGTATTGATTTATATATCTATGGTTCTTATGTCTCATAGGCGCCTATGTGTCCCAGGGCTGCTTTTTATGCTTGTATGCCCACCTTTTAGCCCATACATAAAATTATGAGCTTGTTGATTAATTGACATGCTCGCTCGGTTCTCTAACGAATCGGGTGGCCATTCTATGTCATGATTAGGCTATAACGAAGATTGCATAACTCTTATCTGCTTACCACAGAATAAACAACGGATTTACCTCCCTTGTTCAACGAATTATATTGCGTTTTAATACATAGGCAATCAGAAACCTGACTACATCGTGCATTAAACGGGGCAAAATTAAATCTAGCGTGACATTGAATTAAATGTTTGGAGATTACATCTTGGCCTAACGCTATTGATGAATTAATGTATCAGTTAAGCGTGCTTATATTTGTTCACTGATACATAACAAGATGATATATCTGTATCTGGATGGTAGGCCAAGTTTGAAACAGATGTTTAAATTTATTCAATAAATCTCCTACCTTCTGCCTTCTGCGTAAGTCACCCTTGGCCAAGTTTGGACCAGATGTTTAAATTTATTCAATAAATCTCCTACCTTCTGCCTTCTGCGTAAGTCACCTTTGGCCAAGTTTGGAGCAGATGTTTGAACGTATTCAATAAATCTCCTACCTTATGTGTCCTCAAGTCCTGTAAGCTTAGGAGTTTGAAGATGTGGCTAGGGGTACACGGGCGAGTTTGTGGGTAGGGCCTAGGTCTTCAAAGCATGAACTGGGAGGGATGCCTATGTTGATAATCACACACCCATCCACTATTCAGTGGCTCATTTATGTTAGTTATCTAATATGTGTATGTTTATTCCTGTCATAATGAGACTAATAGAATTATATTTAGGTGTGAATCTACACATTTAGTGCAAGATATCAAGAATATTCCAAATTTTCGAAGGAAAGCACCTTCACACAATAAACAGTTCGCAATGAATGAGTTCTCCAACAAATACCGTCTATATGCAATTATATATATAGCACGTAAGTTCGCCGAGTCGCAGAATTGATGATGTGATACACATACACTTCATGCACGCACGCGCGCACGCACCTCCGGAACCCACATTTATAAGAGAGTACTGCCCACCTCATATCCTCCTGCCCAGTTCGCCGAGGGCACCAACTACCCAGGTCACAGCCGTAGCAAAACCCCGAATACAAATACAGGTAGTTCTTTCTAAGCGGCCACGTTAATGAACACTTAATTGTCTTAATACCAATCAGTTTTCATAAGAAATGTGGTGACTGACGAGCTTGTGGTTCTGTAAGACAGGTAGTCTTTTGGATACCTGTACATGATTCAAAGCTTCTGTTAATTTTATACGATCTTGAGACATATTTCATGCCAATATGTTTGGATAATTTCCAGTAGATTTAATGATATTGTTGCAGCCCTTCTACTAATATTACCAACAATTCTAGCCACATTTCAAGACATCTAAACATTTTCTTATAACTACTAATATGCCAACGATTCTGTTAACACTACTATGCCTCTAATCATATTTACTCTGTCTGCGTATATGCTCGCCCACCTGCCCGCCCGCCCGTCCCGTCCGTCTATCTAGGCGCCCGTCTGTCCAGAGCATATTTCCTTGATGCAAGTCGTAAGAATGTAGAATGACCAAATATGGCACATTCGTATTGTAGATGGCTCGGAAACATTTCAATTTTGGGTCAAATGATTAAATATCTACGCCACGGGTCACTTAGTGCACATTCATGGCCATAATTCAGAAACGCAAAAAGTTAGAATCACCAGATTTCGCACACTGTTTCACATCGAGATTCAACATACAACCCACCCCCACCCCCAACTCCCATTACACTCTAGTTCAAGACTGTATTTTACTCATATTCGAAGATTTTTCTACTGGGCCTACTTCTGATAAACTCAGAATTTTGATAACACTCTGTATAGTCATATAGCATGTATACATTCAATTAATTTTGTTGATATTGCATTAATTTGAGTCATATTCCAAACTGTGTGCAAATATTCCAGGATTGCTGCTGATATTGATAATTCCAAAATTTCTAGTGTTACTTCATATTCTAAAATTCCTACTATATCTGCAAGACTTTTAGGTCATACGACAAAATGCCTCGTCATATTTCAAGACCTCTCCTCTCCATGCTGATACATCTTCCAGCGACATTGCAAGGCTGTGGCCGTATTCCAAACTTTAGTCACATTTCACGACTTGGCTTCCAGTCATATTCAAGGGCTTATAGTAATATTCTGAGTAGTTTTTGCTTCTCATCATGGTGATGAGATCATAAACGGTTGTGGTTTATATGTGACTTATACCTGCCTTTCATAGGTTCAGAAATACGAGTGTATTATGGACATTTAATCGCCAGTCTATATACCTTTGGCACTCTACCAGCAGCGAATGCACTTCATGAGGTTATAAAGATGTGACGTTTGTTGCCACTCCGCTATTGGGATCGGTTTTATATTGCAATGCACTTGGTGTCAGAATTCATTTATACATGGATCCAGGGTCAGTATCAACGACGTGGATTGTTTGTAAACACCAAGCACGCGCATCGGTTAATTAGCTACACTGTATTATTTTCGCTGCAGGTAAATATATTCGACGGAAGACGGAATCGCACAGGTCCATCTGTAATTCGGCACTGCTGTAACATTGCGTTAATACCGAATGTGACACGCTAGAGTCGTGATGTAGGCGGCTTTGTCCGAAATGTTTATAAATCTGTCGCGCAAAAAACTGAGAATTCAGCGATATCTGAGGGGGATAAATCAGAATTACAGTTCTAGTATATGTTTTGCTTTCAATGGCCTCTTAACCCTTTAACACTCATATCAGCCAAAAAATCGGCTTCTGAAGTGGTCTCGAGAAATGTCCATTTGCAGATCAAGAGAAGACTATTTTTGAAAATCTACCACTGGGATGACTGGCTCGATAACCGAGCCAGTCATTCAAGTGGTAAAATGTTCAACAATAGTCTTCTCTTGGTCTGTAAAAGGAGATTTTCTATGCGGAAATTGAAATTTTCTTGAACAAATTCGAGGGTTAAAGGGTTAATACAAGTCGGTAGGTTGCCAGAAAATTAATGCCATTTAGGTGACTATTTAAAGCGAAAGAATTGTTGTTCTCCAATTTTGATGTTCTGCGCGTATTCGTGCTCCAAATGTCCGATCTGACGGCAGAACAACCACAAAAAACACATTTGAATATCATCATCTGTTTCTAATCGGCCAACAATTGTTATGTTGAACTGGACTCAGCGCGTGGCTCACATAACAACTAATTGCTTCCAGATTAGTAAGTTTGTAACCAACAGTGAGACTATATATACCGATCAGGTGCCAGAGAAAATGGAAGATCAACACATCAAGTAGGCCCATGAGCGATGCATGCGGGGGTGTGGGGTGTGAGTGTGTAAATGAGGAAATAATATGCGATAGATAGATAGTTTATTGCAAAAATCCAACATAAGGATATGGCAATAGAAGTACAATCGTATAAATAAACAAGATATATACGAACGAACACGCGCGCACGTGGGGAGGAAGGGGAGGGGTGTCAGTCAGTCAACAACTTTCCGAAACTATGTCCTCCAAATGTTCTTGCAAACTAGGGCCCATGATAATTTAAAAAAAATAATAACAGTGGCCACAGAATATAAGAGGTACGTGTGTATATATAATACAAGTCTGTTATTATTGGTAGGCCTATTGTCATTGGGGATACATAAGAATGATGTTTTTAAGGTAGGTATGGTCTCACGATCCGGTTAGAATGTGCTTTAAATGAATAAACAACGCGTTTTGATAATTCAATTAGATAGGCCCTACCGATCAATAAATCAATCTATTTTTCGCGTAAATCTATAAATAGGTTTTACACCAAAAATCTGGATCCCGTGATGCGTGTACATGTCAGAGTGCCAGACCAATCAGTAGGCGGTAAGTTCGTCTCTCAATCAAGTGCCAAAAGATAACGCACCTTACAGCTTGTAAATCACGTGAACAGCTTGATGGGTTTTTTGTCAGGTAGCCGTAGCAGTGGCAAACAATTATACTGATCTCGATGTGCGTGCCTGCGTGCGTGCGTGCGTGTGTGTGCAGCTTCGTAGGATTATGTAGTATTTAGCTCGCCTATAGATAGCCTATATGGTAATCGAAGGTCGTATTTATAGACTATTGGATGATATATATGTTATTGAAATATTGTTAGAGGTTTAGTAGTGATATGTTTATTTTCTGCTGCACGTGTTGGGCGTATGTGGCATGTACAGTCAAACTTGCCTAGACAGTTCATTCGATTTTGGTACCACAATATGACGACGTACAATATTCAAGATTCTTTAGCGTTTTTAATCGATGCAAAACATAAAGCAAATCCACTATATGACCTATTGCAAAGATAAAAGGCAAAATAATAGCAACAAAGTGACTAACACATTGGAGCAGTAAATTCAAGCTCCAGTCATCAACTGTTACATTTTAGCTCAACAATAAACTCTGCACTACTATATTGCTAAACGCAACCATGTATTTACCAATTAATGTTAAAAATGTTTTATTTCTTCACAAATACCTAGCCAAACACACACTAAATCATCCCATGTGACAAATTACACGACATGTCAGCATCTTCCTGTACTGAGACCCGTATTAAATAGAGGAACTATACAATACGGAGAAGTTGGACACTGGTTATTTCCCAACAATAAAATACACAAAATGGGCTAAAATTGCATTACACTAAAAGATGAAATAGGTAGAATAGAATAGCGGTAGCTGGGGTGTGTGGGGTGTGCGCGCGTAAACATTAGGCCACGCCGAGGTCACGCACCCACGCTGATCTATATTTGCTACGCTGCATTCTGCGACGCTGACACATGTGTCTTTCATGCACGTGGTTGTCAGTTTTATCACACATCTTAGGGACTCCACGTGCAACTTTCTACCCGAGTCTGCTCATGATCTCTCCAGTTGAACCAGAGTTATTGACAAATAGGAATATGTGTCTTATAGGCTTATAGTTTAAAAAAATAACCATTTTAATCTGGTTACCGTGACCTTGACCTTTGATATCTTTACCCCAAATTCATCACAAATCTGGACACCATCGGCAACCATTTCCCCCAATGTTGATTGCTGTATTCGAAAAACTCTTGAAACGACAGCAGAATAAACTTTTGTGACTGACTGACTAACTAAGTGACTGACTGACTGACTAAGGCACATGGCGGTTTAGTGAGCTGCTATCCTCAGCTAAAATGCTCTACACTTCTTCCGCTTGTCGCCAAATACATTTTAGTTCATTGAAACGTTTAACATCACGAACAACCACTGGTTCCAGGGCGATACACGTCAGTTTATGCAGACAGAAAGCAACAACAAAAATAAACCTCGGTCTTTCTGAATATTTATGTTATTTCATGATATATACATAATCATACACAATTACTCAATGGAGCGATTTACTGAGTAATCATATCTGTTCAAACAGTCCACTATACTTGGAAAAAACCCCGACAAAGATGTCCATAAATATCGTTATGCGAATCACGTCTTCCATCGAATGCCCTTAAGTAGAAACTTCGGCAGTGTGACTTCTCAAAACATTCACCTATATTATCATGTGCATCTAGATAATCATCAGTGATCAGAGTGTCATCACGATTATTATTTCACCACAGATAGGGGTACACTTCCATTTATTTATCTACCACACTCATTACGTTGGTAGGGCATCCACTAAGTTCACTGGCCAGCTTAGTGTCTGCCATCGTAGCACGGTTAAACACCGCGATATTTAATTAGAGAATGGTTCTTTGTGGTACGAGACTGCTCCACTAGGGGGGTGCAGGGGGGGGGGGGGGCGGTGTATGACCTGCATCCGAACACTCCTTATTGAATACATCATTATAATCTGTAAGTAAATTAACAAGTTGTCATTTCTGATTAGTGAATATGCATGTACTTATGTTGGTCGAAACTACAGATTAGCTATCCATCAGAATCTGCCATACGCTCGTCTGGAATGCTTGACGTCATTGCCATATTCATTTGATTTCTGGTTCACTTCGCGCTGAGTATTTCCCAGTGAAATATGCTAGAGCAGATATCGCCGGCCATACGCGGGATACGACTAACAACTCAATGTTAGTTGACGTAAAACTGAATGATTGGCAGGAAATTGTCACAAGATGGTGTTCACTGACACACATTACCAACAGTGATTAAATCATTCCACCAAGTTATTAGTGGCATGTTGGAACTATCTAGTCTGGATTTGTCTTCAATAATTTCGGACATTACATTAATCACAAAACAAACGGCCCAAGGGACCGGTTTCGCTCACCTGGAACATAAGCATTTCAATTAGAACCCAAATTAGTTCAAATCGGTCCAGTGGTTCTTGGGAAAATATTTTAAGTTCAAAATATTTTAAATTTCCCATTGCTTTACTGGGAAGAAATCGAAGATGGATAGACAACCCATTATTCTGACAGTTGGGAAAGTGGGAAATCTGAAATCACCATACTTAAACACCTAGCTATATTATCATAAAACCATTGTCTGCTTCAAAATCCATAAAGCAGATATGGCCGCCTAACACTGAATGTAGATTGGTTGATGGCGGACATGTTTTTAATGTACTAACTTCCCTTGAACAAACCTGAATGGCCCAGTCCCTAATCAGATTTCCCCAATTTCTGCGCAGTCACTTCTGCCGTTCTGGAAGTCATCTTTTTTTAAATAAGGTCATCCAAGATGGCCGCCGAAGCATTTAGCCAATCAAATTCCTTTGAACAAACTTGGTTCAGCTGTTGCCCTAGAGGAGGTTTCATGAGCTGTCAATCAGTCCCCAAAGTGATTTCTGAGAAGATTTTAAAGACGTTTCTAAAAAAACCAAGATGGCTGCCGGCCAAATTGGTCGATCAGCTTACTTTGAAGAAACTTAGATCCATATGGCCCAAGGATCTTTCCTACCAAATTTGGTTAAGACCTGTCCACTGGTTTTCGAGAAGACATTTAAATTTCATATTGCTATAGAGTTTTTGGCGGGAAAATGATCCAAGATCCAACATATTTCTTCTTCTTGCATTTATCTTTCACATGACAGTAATCTTAGACTATTTTCCTTATTTGGTGCATGAAAGCTGAAGTGGTCATCAAACTGTCTCTGTCTTCTCTGATCTTCTCTTCAAGTGATACTTCAATAGGCCAGAAGCTTCTCCTAGCCTGGTCATATCGCTGGCAGTACTGCAAGAGATGTTCTGCTGTCTCTTCTGCCTGCTGACATTCACAAAGTGCAGAATCTTTAATCTTGAGATGGTGAAGATGTGCATTGAGACGAATGTGACCAGTCCTCAATCTGATGATGCATGTCTGATCCTCCCTACTGAGGCTGTGTATTGCATCATTATGCTGCCTGTTTGTGGTTCTTGTGGCTTTAATGATATGCTTCAGTTCTTCAAAGTCAATCTCGCGGTTGAATTGTTCTTCGTTTATCCGACATATTTGAAAGTGGCAAATTTGGAATCAGCATATAAACTATATAAAACCAATTTCAGCTTCAAACTCCATCAACTATAAAAATACAAATTGCCGCCAAACACGCTCCATTTTGGTTGGTCCACGGCGGCAATGTTTTTTTGTATCAACTTACCGTAAACACATTTAATGGCCCGTAGTCTTTAATCATAATCTCCCAAATTTCGGCCCAATTCGCTTAGCGGTTCTGGAGAAGTCTTGTTCCAAGATGGTCGCCAAAGCATTTGGCCAATCAAGTTTCTTTGAACAAACTTGGTTCAGCCGATGCCCAAATGCTGTGTCATGAGTTGTGAATCGATTCTCGAACCCCAAGCAGTTTCGGAGAAAATGTTTAAAGACGTTTCGAAAAGTCTGGCAAAATCCAAGATAGCCACCAGCCAAATTGGCTGCTCGGCTTCATTTGAACAAACTTGTATCTCTTTGACCTAAGGATGCTTCCTGCCAAATATAATTGAAATCGGCCAAGACGTTCTAAAGAAGACATTAAATTTCCGATTGCGTTAGTATGCGAGCTTTTGGCGGGAAAGCAATCCAAGATGGCAGCCAACCCGTTTATCCGACAGTTTCGAAAATGGCACAGTTGAAATCAGCATACCCAAGAAACTATACAAACTAATTTTGGCTTGAAAATCCATCAAATAATAAATAAAATATAGCCGCCAAATACGCTACATTTTGATTGGCAAACGGCGGCCATGTTTTCTTAACTTATCACCTTCCCTTAAACAAACTTTAATGACCCTTAGTCCATAATCATATCTCCTGAATTTCGGCCCGATCCGTTCATCGGCTCTGCAGAAGTCATTTTCGCGAGAACTAGGTCATCTAAGATGGCCGCCGAACCATTCGGTTAATCAAGTTCCGTTGAACAAACTTGGTTTAACTGTTGCTCTAGACGAGGCGTCATGAATTTTGAATCGATCTCCCAAGCAGTTTCAGAGAAAAATTTAAAAGGTATTTCTAAAAATCTGCCAAAATCTACGATGGCCGCTAGCCAAATTGGCCAATCGGCTTCGTTTGAACAGACTTGGATTTATATTCCCTACGTATGATTCCTGACAAATAAAATTAAAATCGGCCCAGCGATTCTTGAGAAGTCGTTTAAATAAAAAATTGACGGATGGATGGCGGATGAACGAACGGTCACCACGGCATATGCTCACTTGGCCTTTCAGGCCAGGTGACCTAACCAGATCCACTGTCAAGTATAAGAGAGACCTTAGTAATTCATATCAAGCTATCTCATCCTCCATGAATATGCTGTATGTGAAGTCACAGGCAAATGATACTGTGAATGTTTCTGGTCATTTAGTTAAATAATCAGGGAAGACAATGACGGGATCCAATCTGCCACTCAAGTCTATAACGTCATAATCAAATACGTTAGTTGCTAGTTTGGAGTATGTCTGCCACGAAAGTAGAAACATCCATCACGAAAGTGTCTGGAATTTTTCTTTGCCGAATTTACAATGTAATAAACATTCTGCTGGCTATTTTCACACAAATTTGACTGGCAGTTACAAATTTGACTGGCAGTTGATGTCGCCATAGCACGTTTCTAGGCTGGTGGCAGGGCCCTAAAGTTCTGTTTCGCTGCTCTCATAAAGTCAATATACCTATATTAAAACTTAAAGAATTATTAAATTTACGCTTAGAAAAAATCATCACCTTAATTTTCGCAGTATTTGTAATCGAAAGTCTATGCAATATTGGTGAAATGCATTAACGCATTGGGCATGTCTCCTGGCGAATCAGCCATTATGACCGTATCATCCGCGTACAATAGAATTATAAGACGAATGTACAAGTTTAAGTTTTCCTCAGCCTGTTCATTAATAGAACTAAGACCAGTCATGGATTGTTCATATAAGTAGGCTTACTCATAGAACTGTGAGAAAAATTGAAAATAGAAACGGGGATGCGTTCTTACCTTGTCGTACACATAATTTTTTTTTGTTTTAATGGGTTTTTTCTATAGCTTTATTTAACGCTTGTTTAAAGTCGATGAACGTACAGTATAATCTTTTCCTCTTGGCAAAGAGCAGTTCTTTAATTAGATAGATACAAATAACATTGTCAACGGTGGACCTATTTTTTTCAGACTCCAGTTTGTGCCTCTGATAGTATTTCGTGCTTTTTCTGCGTAAACTTTCAGTCTTTCATTTAAAATAGCCGTGGACAATTTGCATAAACAGCTTAATAGGGTTATAGGGTCGGCCTTATTTTTGTATATTGGTATGGTTTTTTCAACAAGCCATTCACCAGGAACATTCCCACTATCGAAAATCAGATTGAATAAACATTCATAAATTGGTAGCGTAGTATCAGCTGTTGACTCCATATACTCGTTATAGATGTGGTCACACCCCCACATCTTTCCCGTTCAGTAATTTATTAATTCTTTTCAGGATTTCTTCACGCGCTACGGAACTATCAAGTTCTCCACAGTCTGTTATATCAAATGTTTGGTTATCTGTTGAGTATTCGTTACCTTCATCCTCTTGTATATTTTTGAAATTCTGGAATAATGTTTGGAGATCTATTTTATCATTTTGTTGGTTTCCATTTGAATTTTCTTTAAACAGTTTCCAAAAAGCTTTAGTATCTCACTTATGTAGTTTCCTTAAATTTTCATGGACCTGGTGACGTACTGTCTGAGCGTGATTCTTAATGGACCTTTCCAGAGTTATGACGTCATAATCAGCGCGTAGGATGACGTCTTAATCATTACCTCATAAATGGTTCTATATGGACCTTTAACTCTTAATAGTCTGACACGTTTTACGAATATTATGTCTCTACTATTTAATAAACATGCTGTTGAATATTTTGAAACGAATTTGACTGGACGCTGTTGCTGCACAGTAGAGACATACAATTCGTACAACGTGTCGGACTATTACGCGTTAAAGACGAACGATATGGAATCATCCATGACCTCATGATTATGACGTCAGCATATGCGTCACTTGGTTAATTATGACGTCAGATATTAGATAGATACTCTGGAAAGGAGAATTACAGGTTAGATATCCATCTGTAGTTCTTACATGTTTTGGTTGAGATGCGTGCGTGCGTGCGTGCGTGCGTGCGTGCGTGCGTGCGTGCGTGCGTGCGTGCGTGCGTGCGTGCGTGCGTGCGTGCGTGTGTGTGTGTGTGTGTGTGTGTGTGTGTGTGTGTGTGTGTGTGTGTGTGTGTGTCGAAGAGAGAGAGAGAGAGTCTGTCTTCTTGTCGGTTCACCCGAATAGCTAATTCCATTTAGCGATTTTCTGCCTCGGTTTCATAATTTGGTTCATTCTATATGTGTAATAACCAACTTATCAATGAACCATTTTAATAACTGTTGTCATTATAGGTCTGAAAGATACATTACAATTCAACAATTTTCTTTTTAATAGAAACAGTGTAAGCTAAGAGACACATCTATAATACAAGCATCGTCATTACAAATACCGCAATATAATAGAAACACAAATATAATACATTCAACTACAATAGATACACACGGTTTTATTTAAATTTATTTAATTTATTAACATTACAATGGTCACACAGTTGAAGTATGAATAAATAGTGTTCATATAATTGATGGTAAATATTAACTGAAATGGCAAAATATGCATTGCAACCGCAATGGCGGAGTGTCAAACAAATATGCCTATACCAACGCCTTTGTCAAGCGAGCTGTAATAAACATATCAACGGTAAGGTTAAAGCACATGTTTCAAGTCTAGAACTAATGATTAACGTATATTTAACGGATCACGACTCAACTCAGAGCCGGGTTATGCCTATTTTGGACCCAAGGCCAATTGGTTGTGTGAGCCTTATTGTAGCACGGATCAACCGGACGGGTACGGACCGTCCCAGCTAGGTTGGGTGCGGCACGACCGTTCCGGGTACGCTCCAAGCACGACCCCCCCCCCCCACCCCCTTGAGTAGGATAGTACGCGTGTATAGAGCCCTATTAGAGAGGTTTCGTTAAAACGTCCGTAAGAACGTGTAGTGCGCATGCGCGCCCGTCAGAGCTTCCCTGGCAACACGTATCAGGAGAGAGTGTATGCTTATAGTGTACTGAGTTGGTGCTTTTCTCAAATCGCAGTATTCTCGTCGCTCTTGGTACAGATCAGGACCAGAATGAAACGAGGATTATAGAACTTTTTACCATTTTAAAATCGGACCAGAAATGGCCGAGTTATCATTAAAAGTCTCGTTTAAATTATCTTCAAAATATTGCTTTGACGTCGTAATCGCGTGTATGCATTAAATGAATGGGGGAATATGCTGTTCACGTGATAGCCACGTCGCCACTTCCAGCTGCACGCTTATTGGCTACTGCTCGCCCTCTGATTGGCTGGAGCGTCCTGCCTCTGACGTCGCGAGTAGTATAAAAGGGATGAGAAAACGAGAATCGAGAGCATCATCGGCGTGGAAGTTGACCCGTCAAGAAGACTGCTGGACCAGCGCAGTGCTAGACACGGGAGAACTGCTAACTGACTGTGGTATCTACATCACAGCAATGCCTTTCGGAATTGAGATCTCCTGTGCCGGTGAGCAGTCTTAAGACATCCGCGATGCGAATTTTGGATGCTCCCGGACAGCCATCTGGGAGCAATAATAAATTAATACAAGAACTCCCTTTCCGGAACTTTCTTAAAGGAGTTTCCTGTGGATGGGTCTTGCGGGCCCGATGTCATTCTATGGGATGTAGAGCTGATGGTGATTCTTGGTGGATAACTCGCCTGATCTGCCGGACAACGCTGAAAAGTGGTATCAAAATTCTGTGCTGCATGTCGCGTGTGTTAACTAACTTTTAGACCACAGTCTGGTGGGACTTTGCTCGGTGCGTCGCAAGAGCTATGCGACGTATCCCGCACCGTGTACCCAGTTATTGTACATTCATATTTAATTACAAATATAGCCCTTCTTGTTAATGGGCAACTTTCAAACTACCGTCACTGGATGGAAACTTTACAACACTGTGTAAATTAGGTATCAGGCCTAGTGGCCATCTTTCTTAACCATTCTTCTTCACCGTCTGGAAAGTGAGCCGCATCAACAGTCTGCCTGCAGAAATCTTCCCTGCATTCAGGATCATGCCATCTCATGCTATTCAACTGTAGCGGATCAATTTTCTGATTTACGAACTCCTACTGTACCGGTGACCAATACGTACTTAAGTAACTATACTACTGTGCATATTATTATTTCCGTAAATGGTACTGATGACTAATAGTTACCTACCCGGTCTTTCCGACCGCATTTTTATACTTTCTGTTTCTTACTGTACATATTATCGACATCCTAGTTATTATGTTTTGTTTCTATATGAAAACTCTAGGACGCAGTACGCTAGACTATACTATACAGCAACATTGTATCTGCATCACTATATTCCTCAGCATCAATTTTACACTGAGGTCACTGATCATGGTCCAAATGTTCGAGCCTGACATGCCACCGACTAAACCTGGCTATTCTAGCTCGATAGGATAGGTTTAAAGTAGTTAGGGACAATCTCTCCATAAGAGACACATTGTGTATGCCTCTTTTCCGGCTGTAGTGGATATGTAACACCACGCACCGGCTAGATTGTGTAAAATTAGCCAAACTACCGTAGGACCTCTTATTAATATCAGGTGATTGTCGCTTTCTATGCTCCTCCAGCTGCAAGGCTTAATAATTGTCTGGATTCCCCATCGACACGTTAGCAGGATCCGACTCTGGGAAACTATTGGGGTTTCCGAGCGGGGAAGACTAAAGTGTCGATTTCGCACACATTCCCCTCTGTATCTTCGGATACCAGTTAGCATAGATACCCCTGCCAATGTAGGAAGCACTGCGAAAAGAAATTATATTATGTGACACCAGCCTGCAGTACATCTCTGGGCATTCTGGAACTTAACCCTAGTGACAGGTAATATGTTAATTCTGTAACACATGGGTGACGGACGAGATGCAGATCTCCATCCAACTCGTTGTAGTGTCTGGGTGAGGTCTTAGAACCCACCACGCCCTCACGGGAAGGTCACTAACGATGGATATCTGTCTCTTACTCCCCACCATAAATAATATTGCGCTTTCTAAATCACTTTTGTGAACTGTGATCCATCCTGGTGATGTTATATGTGGTCACGTAAACCAGTGTGCATCACATTAATTATGGCTTCACTAGGATTGACCAGCACGTAGCTTTTTATTTGAACAAAAGAGTGGCCCTTTTTGCCAGCTCTTTTCCTCCACTTCGGCGTTGAAGGCATTTTCCTGTAACGGAGGCCTGCGCAAGGCACTTTCCTCTCGCAACAACAATATTGCGCGCGTGCATGCGCGTGTGTGTGTAATTGGTTTAAATTAAACTATTCAAGTGGCCTCGTTGCGATGCTCCCTTGCAGGGATGCCTCTGCAGATTTACGAGTCTGTGTGGTACCTTCGGCGAGTCCATGTAGAAAGAACACCGGATAGCTCTATGTACTGTATTATTTGCTCATCACTGTCAAATGAGTAGCATTATTTGTTTAGTTGTTAATTGTGACTGTTTAATTATATTATCATGTCCAGACTTTTAAATTAGTTAATGGATCGTCATCCCTCTGTGGCAATGGTCGCATGGGCCCCACTGAAACGTGAACGTTCCACCAGCTCTAGACGCCGGTCTTTGTACCTTTTGGAGAGACGCGATATGGGATCCGCAACCCCGAGAACCGCAGCTAACCAGCCCTCCTGTGCATTCTGTATATGCGGTGAAACAGAGTGGAGCAACATAGCGGACCAGCGCATACCCCCGCGAGCTACATTATCAAGGCTGGTCAAGGAGGAAATGATGGCTGTTGCTATCGCCATGAAAGAGGAATTTTGTCCTCTGGACACTGGTCTAGGGGTAGGCTACTCACCTCCCAACCACTAGGCGGAAGGTGTCGTGGAATTGCCTGGTTCGAACCCCGCTCGTGTCGAGAACTGAAATAGGTAAAAATTACATTCCTAGAGCGTCGTCTATGACAGGGTTTCATAGAAGTAATGTTTGACGATACTAAACAAACTACTACTACTACTACTACTACTACTACTACTACTACTACTACTACTACTACTACCACTACTACTACTACTACGCCCTTGCGTTAATCAAGCTCTGACTCAACTTTCAACAAAAGCATAGCCTACATAAGCATTACTACAAAAACATACTTTTTCATCATTGTCTCCTAAAATATCA
This sequence comes from Chaetoderma sp. LZ-2023a, assembly GCA_034401795.1. Classification (NCBI taxonomy): domain Eukaryota; kingdom Metazoa; phylum Mollusca; class Caudofoveata; order Chaetodermatida; family Chaetodermatidae; genus Chaetoderma; species Chaetoderma sp. LZ-2023a. The sequence continues at coordinate 356,016 of JAVVLW010000075.1, read as the reverse complement.
TATAGGCCTAATATGACATCATCATAGCGTTTTGTGAGAGCTCTGTTTCTAGCTGTGCCTTTTGAACATAGAGACAATTAATGGTGCCATTTTCATTATAGCTTATCATTAAGGCTGAGTAAGCTTCTTGTATCTTGCGCTTGGTGCTGTAAATAAAACATGCCTGCAACACTTGATAGAATGGCATGTTAGCTGCGTCCTTGTCAACCGAGTTGAGAGAATGAGCAATGCAATAAAGGTTGCACAGCTGTAGTATTCTGTTCTTCATGCCCTGATACTGTCCTGACATATTGCTAGGGTCAGTGGCGTAGTTTGTTGTAATAAGTGATTTAAGAGAGGGCGATGACTCTGGGGAGAGTCGGTGAGAGGGCTTTATAAAGGCCAGATGACAGAGGTCCGGGGAGAAGGATCTTACAGTGGAAATTTGAAAAATAGACGTTCTGAGAAGAAATTTCCTGCATCTCTAACAAAATATACGTTCACTGTGCCTGAAATTTGTCTTGGCCTTTAGAGTTGTAGCGAAACTCTCAAAAGCGGGAAGTTTTTATCAGATCGACCTAGTAAGAAGCAACCTATTACGTTCTGAGTGAGCCGAACATACATTTATTGTTGCTTATTTATTGCCTTTTGTAATATGTCGAAGATTTTAATTTTTTTAACTAGCAGTTGGGGCCTCCTGACTTATGAGGGCTGTCGTATCTGTCCACGTCAGATTTTTTCTTGCAGTCAATCATATCCCAATATTATGTCCAGACAGCAAACAGTATGATTGAGTACTTTTAACAATAGTATGTAATGATATAATTGGAGCTTGGCCAACTTCTCCATTTTTGCGTCGACAATAACCTTGGTATTTGTAATGTCCCCTGAAGGACCCCACCGCCCATTTATATAGGTTCTACAACCATTAACGGACTTCTGCTGCAACATGTACATGTTTAGTTTATTAGTTTACTTTTTTTCCTTTTCTTCTTTTTTAATTAGAGTTTGCTTGAGAACATCGCAGCTGTATGATCTTGCGGCCAAGGACAGCAGCAGCTTTAAAAACAACGTCGTACATCTCATACAAACTTACTAAATTTGTTCTACACCATTCCGTTTCTATCAAGAAAATGGAAGAATTCAATTTTAGCCATGCCCCACCAATTCCAAGCTAAGCTCTATGGACGCTTTTCTCTTGTTGGGATCGATCGATCCCTGCACTCTCTGAATCTCAATTTCCAGAAAACCATACACGGACACTGCTGAATCAAAGGTCACGAGATGATTTAGTTAAGATATCAGTGACCATCTTTTGATAATCCATCGGCTACAAGTTTCTGAATGGTTGGAGAAAGGTTGACAATGGAAGGATCAATGTCTAGGTATGACACGCCCATTTCTAACTACGCTCAGCACACTGCTTACCGGTATACGTGTTAAAATCAATTTGAAAACTGAAACCTGAATTCTCAGAACCTAAATTTCAATGTAACCATACAAGTAAGCTGTTGAATATGTTGATTTGACCTAATAAGACTGTTGCTGCATATTGCAGCAACGTCCTCCCCCCACCCACCCACCCCACCCACCCCCTCAAATTAGTTTCAAAATACGACAGCAACAGCTCCCAGTCAAATTAGCGTTGAAATATTCAACAGGATGTTTATTAAATTGTAAATTCATCAAAGACATACAATTTGTACACTAATGAACGGACACTTCGATTTTCGTAACGAAGCTATAGTCATTATTATCTCATCTGGCCTGAAAGGCCAAGTGAGCTTATGCCACGGTGACCGTCCGTCGTCCGTAAACTTTCGTATAAACGACTTCTTCTGAAGAACTACGTGGCCGATTTTAATTATATTTGGGAGGAAGCATCCTTAGGGCATGGCGGTACAAGTTTGTTCAAACGAAGCCGATCGGACAGTTTGCCCCATGGCAATCTTGGATTTTGGCCGATTTTTCGAAACATCTTTAAAAATCCTTTTCGCCGAAACCGCTTGGGTGATCGATACAACCCTCATGAAATATGATCTAGGGCAAGAGATGAACAAAGTTTGTTCAAGGGAACTCGATTGACCAAATGGTTCGGCGGCAATTTTGGATGACCTACTCTTTGCGAAAACGACTTCTTCTCCAGAAGCGCTGAGCGGATAGGGCCGAAATTTGTCAGATATGATTAGGGCCCAAGGATCCTTAAGGTATGTCCAAGGGAAGTTGATGCGTAAAAGAACATGGCCGCCATGGACCAATCAAAATGTAGCGTGTTTGGTGACCATATTGGATATTTTTATTAGATGGATTTTGAAGCCGAAATTGGTTTTATATAGGTTTTTTGAAACTGTCGGATAAACGGGTTGGCGGCCATCTTGGATAATTATCCTGCCACATCTCCCATACTAATGCAATGGGAAATTAAAAATCTCTTCCCGAGAACCACTGGGCCGATTTCAAGTATATTTGGCAGGAAGCATCCTTAGGGAATAAGGCGTTTGTTCAAAGGAAGCTGATCGGCCAATTTGGCCGGCAGCCATCTTCGATTCTGGCCAATTTTTTTAAACGTCTTTAAACATCTTCTCCAAAATCGCATGGGGGGATCGATTCAAAACTCATGAAACATCATCTGGAGCAACAGCTGAACCAAGTTTGTTCGAGGGAACTTGATTGGCCAAATCCTTTTGTGGCCATCTTGGATGACCTAGTTTCCGCGAAAAGGACTTCTCCACAACCTATAAACGGATCGGGCCGAAATTTGGGAGATCAGAAAAACATGTCCGCCATGAATTAGTCAAAATGTAGCGTTTTTGGCGGGCATCTTGTATTTTCTACAAATTTCTGAACACGTCATAAAAGACTACTTATTAATCACTGGACCAATCTTAATAAAACTTGGCTAAACCGTCTTCACAGAAATTAGATTGGCAAATTTTTCCCGTGGTCATCTCGTTTTGTTCGGTTGTGCCAGTGGCCAATAATTCCAGGTGAGCGCTAGCTAGTCGGAGGAATTTCCAGAAAACTATACACATAGGCTGAAGAATATTTTGAAACTAATTTGACTGGGTGTGCTGCTGGCGCCAAGTCAAATTAGTTGCAAAATATTCAACTTATTAAGTAGTAAAGACATACGCTTCTTACAACTTGACAGACTATTAAGAGTTTATGACGGACTATATATCGTGTCATTCATGACGTAATTGATTATGACGCCAGCCGGCATGCCACGTAATTGATTATGACGTCATATTATTGACTGAGAAACTTGGTTCGTCAATTATATTTCTTCAGCAGTGTGAGTCAGTTTCTCAAAGTACGCTTTGGATAATCAACTTGGCATCGATAGCTTCCGCTGACATGTGGTAATCTATCACTCACTAATGGACGGACTAATAAAAAAAACTTACTCAGTGACTCTAAAATGTAACCCTTTAAACCATAAAGACGAGATAGGAAAGTTATTTTTGATTCAAGAAAGATTCCTTTGAATGTGTTAGGATTGACTTGACTGGAAGATGTTGTTACGGAGGGAAGCAACAGCATCCAGGTAGATTACTTTCAAAGTAGTCAACCGTTTCCACGTATACACGGTTGTTTTGCAAAGGGAGGTACGTGTGATTTGAATGTTGAGTAGATTAATTAACCAAGTTAGCTTATTTAGACACACTACATGGTTATTTAAGGACTGACTAACTTGTTTCAACGTGAATTGTGATTAGTTTTATTTTAGTACAGGGTGGAGAGAAAAGTTAGAAAATATAAAAATCATTCCATACTTTCTATTAGGTAACATTATGTCATTTAAGATTTAACCAATTTTTGTTGGATATTCTGTAAGTAAAAAATGATGTGTTCAAATACGGTGAGCAGATTCTCACAGATAATTTTCTGAATGTAGGTCTCTTGGGACTCCTCTTCTGCCAGCTCCAGGTTTACGCTATACTTTACTAGCGGTTGTGCATAGTCAGATTTCTGCGGTTGTGTTAACCAGAAACAATCAAGCCTACGTTCGAAGCTCTACTGTCTGTGAATTTACAACAACGTCTGGTAACTAATTCCATGTGTCCTTATGGTGAATGAATATTTCCTGATCTCAAGTCGTGGCCGCGTTCTGAACAATTTATATTGGTGACCTCTTGTTACATTGTCTACTCTCAAATGCACGCAGCTTCTGAGAGCCTCACTGTTTTTAGATTTGTTGTCTGGTATGTAGAGGGCACAAATACAACCACTTAGAGTGATCATGTATCACTCTACATTACTTTGATGCAATGCTATGCTCATTTCATTATTCAGTACACCATAATTACATTTTCCACTATTTTAAAATTGACAGTCTATCAGTTGCATGACGATTCAACTAAAAAATGAGCAGTGTCGATTTAGATTTATCAAATGATCTCTATCACTATATTTTCAACACGTTAACTGTTAACATCCAATTACTCCTTTAAAACACGTGTCAGTTACAAAAATCCATAGTTACCCTATTTTAATCATCGTGCAGAATTAATTACCGTTTTCCCTCTGGTGACCCAATTAGATCAAGTACTATGATTTGCATAGTGCCTGTAACATATAAATGCAACGGTAGTGTATCATAACCCCAACTTTGTGAGTGATCATTTGCTACTGTGAGTCTATGGTCTTTTAATCCGTTTTTGTTACTCTTACCTCTTAATATGATCGGCTTCGATGTGGATCTGTAACTTTAACCCAGCAAAACATAAACCATTCCAATTTATCGCATGTTAACACAAATAATTTTAAAGATGACATCGAAAGCTCTTAGAAAAATATAGTTTTTCTATTACTCCACGGACTATGACTTTAGGATGTCCGTTGTTACACAAGTTAATTACGCGTTGACATTCTGGTGGTGGTGGTCGTGGTCGTGGAGGTGGTGGTGGTGGTGGATTAGTGTCCGTGAATGTGGGGTAATGATGGTAGGAGGGGTGGGGTTACTGGAAGATATTGATTATTTTTGTATCAATTGATTGATATCTTATCAATTTATCAGTAATAGTGTATTGTGTGGTCATTTACCATAGTTCACATCATATATAATACCAGACTATTTTCCCGTCATAAATTTTAATTTATAAAATATGGCCACTAAGGAGTTCCTCTTGATAACAATTAAATTGAAGGGACTCGACACATGTAGTTTAAGCATGTGTTTGTTTATTATGCCGGATTGTTACACTATGTTGTATGCATAGAAATCTAAATATAGTATGTAGATTTCTATGGCTGTATGACATTCTTATCGGGACATTAATTGCTGAATGGGCACCTGAGATTGTAGAGTTTACTAAACACGAGATGATAAAATATGAAATGACCTGATTTTCAAAGGGTCGGATACCTGTAGTCCTGTACACGTATCATCATATAGGTATCGCGATAGCTGATTAAGAACAAACTAACGACACCTAACAAATAACATAAATATTAACATTCTGTATGCCATTGTTAAAGGAAGATTGATGTTTATTTTGAAAGTAATTGTTCTGAAAGGTCATGCTGTCATAGGTAGCAACACATTTCAGTAACATGATTTTAAAATTAAGCACTAAGTTATCTTATAGAAATGTACTAGACAATTCTCAATGTTCGGAGGTAAGATAGTTACCTCTATACCTGTAATTTGGCGTTGTTGTACTTGAAAGTGCGACATATTATGACCATATTTACCCTGCAATTATCACTGACCAATAGAGGTGACACAGATTGCCATTAAATATAGATCGAAAGTGGCCATAAAGGACAATATAAATCATATTAAATTCTATCAGCCATATTTGAAGTTATTGTGATGGACACGTCCATTCACAAATGTGCGGGGAAATGGATCACGTTCCTGTAGATGACACATTGCGTTACTTTGGTTGCCTTTAATGGTAATCTCGATCGTTGGCTAGGATCCCGTTTATGGGAAGGTTGATTTGGTGTGTTGTCATCTCTCTCTCTCTCTCTCTCTCTCTCTCTCTCTCTCTCCCCCCCCCCCCCCCCGTCCACTCACCCGCCCTGCACTCCTCCACCCATCTCTCCCCTCCCGCCCTCAATCCCTATACATCTTTCCCAATGGAGGGATCCGATCTCTCACTCAAGTATCTGACGTCATAATCAATTACGTGACTAGTTAGCGGACGTGAATGCAACAAGGACGTAATAGTTTCGCTGCGAAGATCGGAAAGTTCGTTCACTAGTGTATGAATTGTATGTCTTTGATGAATTTACAATTAAATAAACATTCTGTTGAATATTTAGATGCTAATTTGACTGGGAGCTGTGGCTGCCACATTTTGGAAACTAATTTGATTGGGAGCCGTTGCTGCCATTTGCCTAACACGTGTACCGGTAAGCAGTGTATGTGCGGAGCTTAGTTAGAAATGGACGTTTCATACCTAGACATGAAACCTTTGATAGCCAATATTTTAACAAACCATTCCAAATCTTCCACCCGATGGGTTATCAAAAGATCGTCACTGATATCTTAACTAAACCATATTGTGTTCTTTGATGTACAGATAACTATATCTTCACTTAGACACATGACATCATCACCTAGTACACCAGCTATCGCCTTTATTTTATATATATATATATATATATATATATATATATATATATATATATATATATATATATATATATATATATATATATATATATATATATATATATATATATATATATATAAGCACTCCCACTGACAGATTAGCTAGATCTAGGCCATAGATATATAGAGATCATTAGAACGCTTATGCCAATATGGTGTGCCGTTCCACGCACCGTCAACATCTTTAGCGTCCAAGACAAATTCTGTAGTCTGTATAACCATCCTATGAGAACATGGTTATTGTATTCCGGGTAACAGAAGTTCATGTGTATGTATGCCTTCTGTATTTGGCGGCTGTAGTAGTAGAAACATCCTATAGCTGCAATCAGTCTTTCGCTTTTGACCACTGGCTCTTGTCCTCAATCAAATACTCAAAATCTTTAGAAACCTAGGTCCATTTTGTTTTCTTGAGGCACGCCTAAGAGATTTATGCAGTGGCGTCCTCTACTGTCTTTATATTTGCTGGCTCCCAGACGGAGAATTCCAACGCTCTCTGTGAGGGTGTCTTCTGGCATCTCCAACAACAACGCCATAGATTGAATACACATTTCTTGTAGACCTACGCAATTTTACTGTGAATACAAATATATTTGTAAATATACAAATATATTTAATGCTTATAGTAAACTTATTAAAAATAGAAAATTTATTAACACTTTGCGAACGTAATATTGATATTGTAGTGTGCAAACGAAGATGTCGAGAAAATTAACCACTGAATAACTGTTCCATGTCGATCAGTCTACGGATAGTTAATATCTATGATCGAGGCCCAGGTGTCGGGTGTCACTAAGTTATCCCTTTGAACTGACAAGTCCATACGTAGAACATCAATTAGTGACGATCTAAGATCTATTTCTTGGTGAATATAAAGCCATTGCTGTCTAAACAAGTGCAAGATCCAAATATTTAACAGCTTAAAGTTCTCATCTATTCATGTAATATACATATCCTAGCTAAATTTAGGACTATTTTTTACTTTATGGACACTTTAAACAACTATGAGCGTAGCCGCCATTTTATATAGCTATTTGCAGGCGCCATTGTTTTGGCTTCTATTGTCTTCGCCGGGTCGCAATTGTTAGTATAAAACCATTCCCGTAACGCTAATGCTATTCATTCGTCTTCTGGCTTCCACGGTGAGCACATAGTAAGTGCTTATAGTTCAATATTAGTTTATATTTCCTATGGTGTAAGTGGCAACACATATGTATAACAAGTTTACTGAAAACTGTCGCTGCCTATAGCAAGAGCAACTTTCCATCAAATTGTTGTCAATATAATGAGCCGTTGTCACTAGACAAAGATTTGCTAACAAATTGGCTGAACATCGTTGACGCAACAACTTTCAACAATCAAATTGTTCTCAAAATAAGCAGCAGGGCAGTCAGTCTTGCAAGACTTGCGGAAGAGATTCCGAGCAACTGTATTAACAGTCATTTCTGACTAAGGCAGCAACAGCGTTGTCAAATTCTTCTCGGAATAATCAGCGTGCTTTCCCTTTTGTTCGCTAACAAGTGCATACACAATTAGTTAAACCTAACATATGTGTATTCCAGTGTGAAATATATTCACAAGGATCCAGAAATCCACAAGCACGTGCACGATCGCCTCTGACGTCGGCCTACCGTTAATAAAATAATACGCGTACATACCGATTGACGACGAAATGAACAGATGGTTTGAACATTTCTGTGACTGGGTCTCGATTACGTATATCATATAGGCCTAATTGTTAGCTAACCAAACAGAAAGCCCTCTGATTATTCAGAGAAATATTTGACAACGTTGTTGCTGCCTTAGTTAGAAATGACTCCCAATAAAGTTGCTCGAAATATCTTCACCACGTCATGCAACATTGACTGCCCTGTTGATTATTTTGATAACGAAAGTTGTTGCGTCAACGATCTAAAGACAAATTGTTATCAAATCTTTATCTAGTGGCAATTGTATTATCAGCTCATTATATTGACAACAAATTGACGGAAAGTTGCTGATGCTATATGGCAGCAACAGTTTTCAGTAAACTTGTTATACATGCGTTGTCGTCACTTGCGCCAGAAGACGAATAAATAGCATTAGCGTTACGAGAATGGTTTTATGCGAACAATTGCGACCCGGCGAAGACAATAGAAGCTAAAGTAATGGCGCCCGCAAATAGTTATCTAAAATGTCGGCTATACTCATAGTTGGTTAAAGTGTCCATATATACACCTGTGCAAAAGTTAAGCACCAGCAAAAACAATAGAACGTAGAAACATGATGGTACAACTAGGCTGCCCTACTTTTTGTCCCCGCGTTAGCTGACATAATTCCAAGTACGAAATGCACATGCATGCATGACTTCACGCCGCTTGATGTCCGTGCGTGGCGGGAAACAGCACACGTGTTCAGTTATGTAAAAGTCCAGTTTGAGGTGTAGAACATTACATACAGATTTAGGCGACAAGATTAGGAATTTTGTGTTCATGACCGTGGTTTATTTGTACAGAGAGAATTAGCTCTTGATTGTGAACCGCTATGGCAAGACGAAGGTTAAGTGATCGTGTGAAATGGCAAATCATAGGCATGCATACCACTGGTATGTCATGCAGAGAGATTGGCAGACAGCTGAACATTAACCATACTGTAATCAGTCGTTTGATTGCAAAACATGGGCAAACTAACGAGGTGAAGGACAGGCCTAGATCTGGAAGACCGAAGAAGACTACTGCCCGTGATGATCGAGCCCTAGTACGCCTTGTTAGGAGATCTCCATTCACCAACAGCAGAGTGCTCAGCCAGCAATGGGAAACGCGCAATAGAGTGTCAATGTCTACCGTCAAAAGGAGACTGTATGCTGCTGGCATGAAAGCTAGGAGACCTGTCAGACGTCCTCTCCTCACTGCACACCACAAAGAGGAGCGTCTGAGGTGGTGCAACGAAAGAAGACACTGGAACATGAGATCCTGGAGACGGGTACACTGGTCCGATGAAAGTCGGTTCCTGCTTCATGCCACAGATGGTCGAACTCGTGTATGGAGGTCCAGACGCACGGCGTACGACCAACGTAACATCATGGAAGAAGTTCCATTTGGTGGAGGTTCCGTTATGATATGGGGGTGCATCTCATTTGATTGTAAGCTGGATCTGTTGACTGTACCTGGAACACTAAATGGACAAAGATATCAAGATTCCATACTGGATAGAGTTGTGGTCCCTCATTTTGTAAATCATGCACCTGGAACCCACCCTATATTCACGGATGACAACGCCCGACCACATCGTGCTAGAGCTGTGCATGAATACCTCCGCCAGAATGCCATCGAAACCCTACCATGGCCAGCAAGGAGCCCTGACATGAACCCTATTGAGCATATCTGGGGCATTCTGGGAAACATGGTGAGAAGGAGGGATCCTCCTGTGCAGAACCTACAGGAATTAACAGACGCACTCCATCTTGAATGGCAACGAATACCACAATGGCGTATCAGTCGGTTGGTGACCAGCATGAGACGTCGTGTCCAGGCCGTCATCTAGGCACAAGGTGGATATACCCGGTATTAATAATGACAGTCTCAAACTCGTGCACAGATGTTAAACTTCGTTTTCAGACACCATTAATGACAATCTAGCGACGTGTGTCAACTGTAGGGCAATAGTTGTCAGTTGTGTCAACGTAACCATATTCAGGCCTCGTTTTCAAGTTCAAACAAAAACATACAGTGTTTCCCCACCATCATAATCAGCATTCCTCTAGTTGCATTATTACCTCTTGCACTAAGATGGATGGGTACATAAATGTTTATGCTATTGCTTTCTTCATAGCACATGAATATACCCTCGCATGTGCGTAAAATAGGGTGGTGCTTAACTTTTGCACAGGTGTATAGTAACAAATTATCTACCCGCCCCCCCCCTCGCCCATCTCCAACTAAGTTCCGCCCACACTAGGCAGCGACATCCATGGCCGAGTTGTCATGAGCGAAGGTGGCGGCGGTGGCCACGGCAGCGGTGTGTGTACACGTGTGTATATGGCGCGGGATGTGGGTATAGTATAGTTGCTTATTAGTCCCCTCTCACCGAACCACAATATTTTTATTTCTAAAATCAAGCATTGTATATGAAAATGTTTACACATTGCCCTATGATCCCATATTATACTAGGTATTCAAGTCCGTGAGATTTATCTGGGTGCCTATTACAAAGGCGCTCAGCAGACTAGACCTTACTATTTGCCGAGCACGAATATCTTTGATATGCAAATGAACTAATTGAATTGATCTACGCTCATATAGATGACGTCAGAGTTGTTGGCATTTTCAAAATGTGCTGGAGTTCGTGCAAGGTGGAAAGGCTGGTCTGAGAGAAGAGAATAACTACACATTTATATCCAAATTTGAACAGACATTTATCCTGGATGGGATAAAGCGTAATTATAAACATACTCATTTCATGTTTGTGTCCTCAGTTTGTGATTTCTCTGTATTTTATGTGACGAAACGTTGATATTGGGTGCTCGCTAGTTGTCTTACACACGACGCATCAAAAAGTGAACGGGCCGAATTTAGATTTGGCGATTTCTTTTATTAGGGTGGGGCTGGGGGCTGGGTGGAGAAAATGGCCGCCGCAAAACAAATGGCGGACGATACTTGATGATTTACTTTTTTTTACTAAAAAGATTTCATAATTTCATAATGACCCTTCAGCTTTAAGGTAACTATACAGGTAAGCTGTTGAACATTTAAAAACTAATTTGATGGGGTGCTGTATGGCAGCAACAGCGCCCAATCAAATTAGTTTCAAAATGTTCAACAGAATAGTTATTAAATAGTAAATCCTTCAAAGACATAGGCTTACAATTATTACAACCGGCCTGGCTATTCCAGCTTTATGACGGAGTATTTTTTGTCAATTATCATTGTGACCTCAAACTACGCGTGGCGTACGTGATTATGACGTCAAATGCTTGACCGACAGATTTTATATCTCTATTGTCAGCTTATTCAGGGAGAGGTCAATACACCTACCATTGCATTGTCAGATGTTGTTTACAGACGTACAGCCATCTTTAAAAACCCTAGCATCCTGTGACCCCAAGAACATATGGCCACTAATAAGCATAACGAGGCCACTTTAGTTTTTAGTGACCACTTTGGACCATAAGGTGGCCATTTAACCGTACTGGTCTCAAATATGAGAACAATGGCTGGATCTGATCTGTCACTCAATCATCTGACATCAATATTTAAATACGTCACTTGTTAGCTGACGTCACAATCAAATGACGTAGGCGCGTCGTGAAAGTGAAAAAAGTCCGATAGTAATGATCTGAATTGTACCTCATTGATGGATCAACAATTTAATAAACATTCTGTTGAATAGTTGGAAACTACTTTTACTGGCAGCTATATTTTCACTGTAGGCTTACGTAGTTGGAGAAAACATCGTTGATACATGCTGGTTGAAGAAAATGATTTCAAATCACGTGATTCATGGGCTGTTAATCGTTTCCAAATTTCCTGCATGTAAATGACAAGAAAGTTGTTGAATAATTTGAAATTGGGAAGCCTAAGGCAGCAATGGCTCCTAATCATATTGTTCTCAAAATATTCAACAGAATATGCTTTACTTTAATAGTAGTAAAGAATTTATATTATCGGGCATGTGTCGTTGAAAGGGTTAATTGAAACATGATAAGGATTCGTTAATTTGAGAAACGTGAGATCAAATGAAGGGTGTAAAATATACTGCCGACAAACCTGCTTGTGTGACCACCTGCCATTTTGGTTCAATTAAGACGGCGTTTTCATGCTATATAATAAATAGGTTAACCTTTTAACACTCGAATTGAATTTTCTCATAGAAAATGTTCATTTGCAGAGCAAGAGAAGACTATTTTTGAAAGTTTATCACTGGAATGACTGGCTCGGTTATCGAGCCAGTCATTCCAGTGGTAAATTTTCAAAAATAGTCTTCTTTTGGTCTGCAAATGACCATTTCTCAAGACCACTGCAGAATCCGTTTTTGGCTGATATGAGTGTTAAAGGGTTAAACATGTTTCAAAAACAAAAACAGACTCACGTTAGTTCGTACAATGGACCTTTCCCCGCTATGCCCCACCCATCACTAGCTAAGCTCCACCCACATCTCGCCGGGCTGGGATTGATCGATCGCCGAATCCCCTAGCTATTAATTTCCTGAAAACTATACAGGGAAGCTGTTGAATATTTTGTAACTAATTTGACTGGGTGCAATTGCTGCCTGCTCTGCTCCAGCCCCACCCCACCCGACATCCAATATTCCCAATTTCAAGACAAGCATCTAGGCAATCTCATGAATATTTTGAAACGCAATATTTCTGATTATGTAAGTAATTACCCTCGGCCGGTAAGGGGAACGGGGTATATGATCGGGTCTGTATGTCTGTGCGCCCGTCTGTAACTCTGTGTGTCTGTCTACCTGTGTGTCCGGGGCTGCATCTAAAAAATTCCTGATCCGATTTGACTCAAATTTTAACACAAAGAAGGAACGTGCCGTGCAAGTTCCGCGAACCGGATAAAAGAACCCGGATTAAATTCTGGATCCGAGGATATCTCGAATACTAATGGTCAGATTTGTCTCAACCTTCAATAGGTGTGAACAACTTTGTGCGTGGTCCGAAAAAATCCTGAAAATAAAAAACAATCCTTAAAATCCGAACAAATTCAGAAAAATTCGGAAAATCCGAAATTTGTTAACAACGTGAGGGCGAGCGACAATCTCCGTCTGCGGGATTTTTTCCCCCAACCATACTCATATGCATATATTCAATTAAGATTTCAACTGATATTGCATCCAAAATGCAACAAACACATCATGAGAGCATCTAGGCTTCAAGAAGCTTTCCGGGGTATGGGTGGGGAGGAACTGTGTGCCCTTTCTTCTCCGATCACCGACACATTCAAGTAACATGTTAACTAATAATACCTACAGGAGACACTCTGAGAGCAACTAAATTTCCAACACCCCCTCTCACCCAAAAGATGGGAGCGAAACATTCCATCCTGAATACAGAGTAAGCGTACGCTCTTTCCTCTGCGCTCTTGGCCTACACAATTCCTGGATCCGCCCTTTCTATTGGTATGAGATACCTATGAAGAAACATTAGACAAGGCATTCAGAATGACATTAGTGGGAACAGTGATTGGTATTTTAACACTTTCAAATGCCAATATCGAATGTCTATACCAGTCCACAGCAACGCTGTTGAAAAAGATGTTTAATAACAACAACAAGCTAGTGTACGCAATGTTTATGTAGGTAGTTGCTTTTTTTAGCAGAATATGTTTGTTATTCTGGGCATGATGTAAGGCACCACGACTAACTAGTAAGAAGGGTTCGTCTAGACGCTTGAAATGTAACTAGTGATTTGGTGCGGACCAGAAGACAATCTATACCCTAATAACGTTGATTAGTGGGCCGGTATTGGCCAAGTACCGGGCCAGTAGCATGCGTTATCAGGGTATATGTACGAGTAATACATCACATGACTTGTTGATCGGCCATATAGTCAGTTGGACCATCCGTCGATCCGATCCATCCATCAGTTTGTCTGTAGGTATGGCGGTCTCGCTTGACACTTGTCTAGCCGTACATATACATGCTTGTCTAACTAACTAGATAATAGTTATCAGCATCAATTGCAAAATAGCATATATCAGAAAATTACTAATTGCTACAAACCGAGATCACAGTAGGCGTATTTGAATATCGAATCATTCAGGTTAAGTTGTTTAATATTTGCCCTCACTGATATACAGCCGTGAATATGTTACTATAAGTCATGGTATGCTCTTTAGAAACACAATTAACATAGCACTTTGTCACCGTTGCTTATGTTTGCCTGCCAAAAACTTGTCAGAAGCGCTTCACCAGTCAGCCAGGAGATGCTTGTTAAACTAGATGTGGTGTTTAGAAGCACAGGTGCGGGGTGGCTCAAAGGGCTGCATCTCACATTATTTTGCCAGACACCGGCGCCTCGTTATAACATGCTCGAGAAACCATCTGACTCTTGGTATAAAAAATGGCGATGCACATGTGCTAGCCGTGCTAAGATTGAATTATCTGTAAGCCTATCTCGATTACAAAGCAACTATTGGTACACAAAAACTGTTGAAAATGTTAAACTGATTTCACTTTGAAACAACAACAACAACAACAACAACAACAACAACAACAACAACAACAACAACAACAACAACAACAGATGAACACAAAGAAGCAGTAGGTGACCGAAAGCCCATAGACATTGGTTGGCGCTATACCACCCACCTCTCACCATTGGGGGGGGGGGGGGGGATTATAATTAAAAACCACTAGAAAACTAGTTTGGCTTCTGTATTAGCCGCTCATTTGAAAACTTGTCTGCGGCATTGGAGCTATATAGCTAGCAGCATATTCTATGTCAAAATAGTTTCAAATACTCAACAGAACATTTCTTGCATCATAAAGTGTACCTTTTATCCAGTCGCAAAGAGGTGATACACTTAAAGACAACATACCGTGGTCTAATTGTCATTTTCTATATCATTCGACCTGTAGGACTATTAAGAGACCATCTGGTTTAAGTGAGCACATACTAAAATGGTCCTTAAGGACACAATCAACACACACCCATCTCTTACATAATTTTATTCACTTTCCCATTTCATATTGTAATAGGAAATTGCTTTCAGGTACAAAATGTGGAAAATGAGTGCGTGAATGAATGGATGGATGGATGAATGAATGGGTGTGCGGGTAGGTGAGTGGATGGGTGGATGGGTTTGTGGTGGCTGAGTGGGTTGCTGGACGGATGGAATGTAGGTGGGTCGGTGGGTGGGTGAGTAGGTGGGTGGGTGGAATGATGAATGCATGAATGAAAGAATGAATGGATGGGTGGGTGGGTGGGTGCGTGGGTGGATGGATTGATGGATGGTTTAGTGGATGGGTGGAATGAATGAATCAATCAATCAATCAATCAATCAATCAATCAATCAATCAATCAATCAACGAATGAATCAATGAATGAATCAATGCATGCCTCAGTTTATGTGGGAATATCAAGTGGGCGTCTATCGATAATACTAGCCATGGGGGTGGGACGAGTTAGTACGACCACGGCAAATCTTCTTTTCACAGGAGATCCGGCACAAACTGGGGAATATGGATATAATGACATCTCTATCTATGAGAATGTCATTCGGCCTACTTTACAGCTATTTGCATGTGTGAATCAGACAGTTTCTAGTATTACGTTACGTCGTATTAACCCTTTAACTACCACAAACCAGAAACGACAAATTCACTATGGGATAGTGAATAATATGTTGAATATTTTGAAACTAATCATACTGGGAGCAGCAAGTCAGCAACTGTTTTTGGCAATCAAATTAGTTTCAAAATATTTAGCAGCATTCTTGCATAGCTGTCTTGAATTTGAGGCTTACAAGGTTATGTACACCTGATAAATAAAAAAATGCGGTCAAAGACTATTCATCATTGCTTAGCAGATTTTATCTAAGAGCCTGAGGTTGTAGGCCAGCGCACGTCTTTGTGCCTATGTATATATATAAGATAGAACGTACGTTAACGACTTATGCTCAAATTCGGTTGTATAGTATTAAGTATCATCGACAGGGCTACCAGGATGTCACGCTATGTGGTAATATCTAGGCCTGCACATTTATTTCCTGATGAGATAGCATCAATCAGCTTTAGCAAACATATAATACACATACACTGTTGTCCATCGATAGGTCGATATAGCAGTTAATATTTGTAGACGTTAATGTAGTCCATCCCTCTCTTTGTCTCTCTCTCTCTCTCTCTCTCTCTCTCCGCCCATCCCTCCGTCTCTCAATCACTCCTCTCCATCCCTCCTTCACTCACTCTGAATACATTAGATATGGTAATCAATGCAACGTGAAGTGACATCCAACTGAAGCTGGTTGATCGTTGAGACAGTTGCCACCAGCTAACAAGTCCCCGCCACCAGAACACAAGTATCAGTATATGTGTATACAGTAGACGGCATTCCGTACAGCCGTTATTCCGATTAACAGCTCCATATCGTTTACCCACATATGCAGGTGATAATCTGCGCATTACTCATGATGCACCGAAATACACACACGCACGCACGCGCGCGCTCACGCACGCACGCACGCACGCACGCATATATGCAGCTACATGCGTGTTGCTGAATAAACATAGTTAACACTAACTCTCGAATTTGTTCAAGAAAAATTCAATTTTCTCATAGAAAAAGTATATTTGCAGAGCAAGAGAAGACTAATTTTGAAAATTTAATACTGTAATGACTGGCTCGGTTATTGAGCCAGTCATTCCAGTGGTAAAGTTTAAAAAATAACCTTCTCCTGCGCTGCAAATTTACATTTCTTAAGACGACTGTAGAAACCGTTTTTGGCTGATATGAGTGTTAAGGTACATCTGCGGTTGCAATGTAAGCGTTTTGAGATAAACCTCAGTTTAGCAACGTCTCACTTCTGAGTTTCATTTTATATGTGGCCTCCCATTTCATAATGAGAGTGACAGCGCTCACAGCAGGTCAAAGAGAAACTTAGGACCGTATTAGATAACAAATATATTCAATTCTGCTTTTTCTTATCAAATATACAGTACAGCTCAGACATAACTTACTGGGTGTCCAAAAAGACCCTACCAGAAACACGTTAGTTAGTACAATTTTTAATAGATGTGTGAGATGGTCTGTTGAACATTTTGGACTTAATCTGATTGGAAGCCATTGGCCAACAATGTCTTCCAATCAAATTAAGTCCAACATATTCAACAGTAGATTTCTTTTTGTTTTCGAAATTTAAGTTATTTCTGAGATTTACGCTAGGATATAACCCTAAAAGAGGGAAAGTATAGGACTTTCCGCTATTGGTATATTATAGATAAACAGATTCTACAAATTATGGATATTATATTTTAAATTCACAGAGTTTAATACGCCTGGCTACTCACCTTCGTGATTTCGAATGTTTCTTGGTCGTTTTCAATTCAAAATTGTCTGCTATAATTCCAGGTTCCGCAGAGATGCCCCACGCCCGTCTCTTTATTCGGGGGCCCACCAGGGCCTCAGTTGCCTGAGGTAGAACAGACTGGAATTTGTCCAGCTGACTTCGCAGTTCGTCAATTTGCTCACATTTCTCCTGGAGCTGTCTTTGAAGATCCACGATTTTTTCATCTTTATGAAGAAGCAATTTCTGAAGCTCGTTTAACGTCGGCATGGTGTTCAAGTTTATGTCCATTCTTCGATCTATGCTTATACTACCTCACTCTTAAATCTTTCAACTAGTAAAATGAAATATAGATTTATAGCTGTGGATATATAATTATCACGTTTAAACATGAAGACATATATGCTATAATACTCTATAATATTTAAACCGTATTGCACTACCTTACTGAGCGACAAAAGTGGTCATTAAACATTCACATACAATTTTCTTATCACTTTAAACCCGTAAGACCAATTATTTAAAAGATCCTGTGCAATTTACTGAATATTCTGTTGAGTATTCAGGCGTGGGATCTGTCTGTGCCTATTGCGGCAACATGTTCTAATTAAAATTGCGCTCAGTATATTCAACAGCATAGAACTTTCGTTTTATTCTGTATCATGTAGGAGAAGTCGTTCCCTGATAATGCAGATTACTGGGCCGGCACTCTGCCAATACCGGGTCGTATTTGGCCCGGTATTGGCCCCGTAACCAGATAAGATTCTATAAGGAATGCACTTAGGTGCAGATTCTGAAACATGTGGTATGTTAACCAGCTATCTTAAAGAAACTGCACTTTTTGCACCCAGTATTCGTCTGTGGTTTCTCAAATAGGTTTGATGTTATCAAGCAGTGTTCTTTATTATTATTAAATTTTCACTAGGCAAGTTCACAAACAAGCGCGCCGCACCACCTATTTATTATTACGCTTAGCTACGGTACAAGGCGGAATAGTGTTGTACAAGCGAGACATCACCTATATACATCACTTCGAGCATTTCATCCTAGTTTCGCCTGCCGAGTGGTCATAAATATTCCTTCATAGTCCGTCCTGTAATTTTTAGCTATACAATAACGCGTAGATCAGTAGCCTACATGCTCTTTGTGTGTGTGTATATATATATATATATATATATATATATATATATATATATATATATATATATATATATATATATATATATATATATATATATATATATATATATATATATATATATATATATATATATATATATATATATATATATATATATATATATATATATATATATATATAAAATCTATTCACTATGTCGGATGTTCTTTGATTGTTGAAATCTGAAAGTCAGTTTACCTTGGCTACGATCTTATGTTCTCGTCACTAATTAAGCTGTCATTATTTAGATTGACAGCCTCCTGGAACATTTATACGTCTTATGGTGTGTCATTCAGAAGTTATGTTTACGACGGTGGTAGGCCTAAGCAGAGCACGGTCCTCTAGAAGGTATAGATCTAGGCCTAGCTAGCGTGCTAAATCTATGCTCCAAGCGTTTAGGCCTATAACCTTTAATCCTTGAAATTTCAGTGTCACAATTACAAAGCAAAAACATACAGAAAAATTGTTGAATATTTTGAAACTAATTTGAAGGGAGGCTTTTGTTGCCAACTTCCAGTCAAATTAGTTTCAAACATATTTAACGTGATATTCCTTACATTGCAAAGTATTTGTTGCTTATGATAGTATGTGAAGGTTAATGGTTAATCCTGTATTTTGTAAACAGTCAAAATCATCTTGTTCGTATTATTTATCCCACTCTCTTTGTACATGTCAGCTGCCAAATAAGAAGCGTTTGTTGCCATGCAATGGTGGCCCACTATGAGAGGTAGTCTAAATACCTTCATTCTATCTTTAACCCTTTCACGACGAAGCTGACCAAAACCGGTCTCTGCAGTGGTCTTGAGGAATGTTCATTTGCAGGCCAAGGGAAGACTATTTTTCTGAATATATCACTGGAATGACTGGCTCGATAACCGAGCCAGTCATTCCACTGGTAAATTTTGAAAAATAGTCTTCTCTTAGCCTACAAATAGGCATTCAGTAAGCAAATAGACCCCTATCTATATTTTGCTCATTAGAGGGTTAAACCTTACTGGCCAGAAATGACACAGCATTTCAGATGAAAAGAACATTCAGTTGAATATTTTGAAGTTAATTTGAGACGGGAAAGTAAATTAGGCTGAAAAACAGGTTACGAAATATGTAATGGTAAATGGGCGATTCGTTGTCGCGTGAGTCCCGTCCGTTGAGTTGATGTATTTTGCGCATCGGCCTAAGCTATGCAGCTGTTTAGCCTTAAGTCATAAAATACGAATTAACATTGACTAACCTATTTGTAAATATCGATTTCTAAAATATAACTGCTTAAGTCATAAAGTACGAATTAAACATTGACTAATTGATTTGTAAATATCGATTTCTAAATATTCCAAATGTATCAAATTAATATGTCGATTTAGCTCTTTAAACACAGAGATTGTAATATCTGAAATTCAAGACACGCTCACAGGTCAGATGTTGAATATGTCGAAGCCGTTAATTTACCAGAAATCTGTCCCTGTTAGCCTGCAAGAACAGGTTCCAGTCAAATTAGCATCACAGTATTTAACAAAATATTTCTTACATTATAAAATAATTTTTTTCCTGCATTTGGCTGTTCCGGTTCAAAGGGTCTAAGAATGAATTTCGGGTGAACACAAATAGAAAATAATCCCAAGCTTGATCTATCAGATCATATCATGTGCCGGTCATCCGGAATCCATTCCACGAATTAAGATCCGCTCAACGTTTACAGATATAGACAAGATAGAGTGAATCCGCTAAAAGCTTTTACCAATGATCTCAATCCGTTAAGAACCAGCACTCTTACCATTTCCCCGCGTACCACCGCACAGGTGGCGGTCTCCCGTATACACGTACATATAATTCGAAACTAGTACGATATATAAACACGAACACGGGGCAGGATCTGGTCCTGAAAGTTTGCGATTTCTTAGCCGATTCCCTCCCTATTCACTAGCTAGTGTAGCTATTGAAGTAAACGGCTTGAAAGCTCTGTTAGAAAGCCCGTATAGTAACAGATATAGATATCACATGACGTTTGTTACAAGTATCAGATTTAGATCTAAATGTTATCTTTAGCTGGGTATGTATAAGTATTAAAGTTTTGTGTCACGCTATTGATGTCCTGTTTGCAATATAGGTTAAACAGTATGTGTAGATTAGACGGTAGATAGAGACAACAACAACAACGACGACGACGACGACAGTGCCGTTGTTGTTGTTGTTGTTGTTGTTGTTGTTGTTGTTGTTGTTGTTGTTGTTGTTGTTGTTGTTGTTGTTGTTGTTGCTGTTGACGACAACGACGACGATGATCAGTGGCGCTTTAATAACTTTAATAACTGGCGAGAGAACCTTCTCAAAGGAAAAAAGAATTATGAAGAATTCACCCAGAGCTACCGTGGGCTAAGAATGGTTGACCAATCTCTCTATAACGATCATTGAAAATGATGTGCTGGTGGAGATGGACTTGTCGGAGATCACTTCTCAGTTTACTAGTCTTGAGTCTCGTAATATTTGAAACAATGTCAGAAGCCCAAAGCAGCGCAACACTTACCCCTTTTACGGTCAAACGGGTAATTGAGAAACTCCTTGAGTTAAAAGAATTGTTCTCTTAACTATTGTGAAATTAATTTCCATGGATGCCATTACTGCATCATGCAGCAAGTCAAATTACTTTCAAAATATTTAACAGATGTTACTAGAGCAACAGGTATCTTTGGCCATTTCATCATTAACCCTTTTACTGACAAATTTCAGACTTTACTGACAGTTAAGTTATGATACAGTGTTTCTCATGGCATCTAAATTTTCGATGTCCCAGTGGCCTCACACCTAGAAATCTATGGGCCCCTCCCTGAGATCTGGGGATCCAAACTGAAATTTGGGACTCCCATGCAGTTTTTCTCATCCATTCTAAAATTACAGCGTAACATGGGTGCACAGCTATGTATTGTGGGCATCCAATGCTACATTTTTTGGGTATGTGTGCGCACAAACCTGTAAAACTACAGGTAATTAATATTTAACAATCATACACGATTTTCAGGCGTCCCATGGGGCCCACTACTACACCTTTGGGGGATCACCAGTTACATTTTTGGGGTTTATCCACTCAAAAGGACCCTTATGAGAAACCCTATTATGATACCAGGAATTTTTCCGAATGGTTAATGATGAAATGGCCAAAAGCATACGATAGCAATGTGTCGGTATGTATAATATCTATAGCTCAAGAACACAGATTCATGGTGTTTGAGGTCGAGACATGGCTACTATGTCCATTGCGTATCAGAAACCACATGATAATATATACGTGTAGTGGCTATAGCCTATGAATCTGTTACATGTGGCGGTCATTTAATGGACCTTTTCACTTTATCCATCCATGATCATATGACGTCATAATCAACTACGTGACGTGTAGAATGACATCATAATGAATGACGTCGATAAGTACATCGCGAACGCATATTTGAAGACGGACTATGCGTTGTTGTACGAGTTGTATATCTTTACTATTTAATAAATATTCTGTTGAATATTTTGAAACTAATTTGACTGGGCGCTGTTGCGGCCATATGCAGCAACATCACCCAGACAAATTAGTTACAAAATATTCAACAACTTAACTGTATAGTTTTCAGGAAATTGAGTCAGGGCATTCGGGGATCGATCAATCCCAACATGTCGAAGTGTGGGTGGAGCTTAGCTAGAGGTGGGCGGGACATAGCTAAAACTGGAAAGGTCCATTGCAGTAAGCTGTTCTTCTGGATCACAATATTAATTTGTCTCTATTTCATGAGGTAGACTTGTTGAATAAAACAGAAATTATACTTGGATGGTGACTGAAATTATGAAATCTGTGGCTGCCAGCAATGGTTCTCAGTGAAATGACTTTACAAATTTAGTATATATATATATATATATATATATATATGTAAAGGATTTGTGTTAGTAAAGTGTTCAGAGGCACACATGCTATGCATACAGGACAGTATGAGTAGAATGTATGCTAACGATGCTTACGCTTTTACTTCATAGGTACTGGAGTCGTCAGTAATCACTATCGTTCCTCATTACAATCATTACTAGATCTCCAGTATACATTATAACTATTAGAATTTTGACACAAATATGGAATCATTTGACAACCACACAAAGGCTCAGATTTACAGGCAGGAGTACGTGAAATGTGGCCGTTTGTGAGCATCTGAATTCCAAAACTTTCCAGGGAAGACCCCCGAATACCTCATCCTAATTTAGGGGATATTCTCCCTGTGCCCCTGACCCTGAAATATGTTAAAGCGGCCCTAACGACGACGACGATGCCATTGATGTCCTATTTGCAATATAGGTTAATAGCAGGCCCCTATATGTAGATTAGACGGTAGATAGAGACAACAGCAGCAGCCGCAGCCGCAGCAGCAGCAGCAGCAATAACAACAACAACAACAACAACAACAACAACAACAACAACAACAACAACGGTTGTAGGCGACGACGACGGCGATGACGACGACGACAACGGTTGTTGGCGAAGATGACGACGACCACGATGACAAGCTATACCATTGTTTTCATTACAAGAAATCACAAATTAAAATCATTTATGAATATTTATAGTGTGTTGAAAGATGAGTAACCCGAGCTTGTGAAATATATTGCATGCTGAAATTCAATAAACCGTTGCAAAGGGGGTGGATTCTGTCCTGATGATGTTGGTTGTCATCCATACACAAGTTAGATAACTCCATCAGGAAATGTTGAGTAACACACGGTGCCCACACACGATTCTTCATACATTACATCATAGGCAGTGGACGATTCAAAGGGGATGGGAAGGGTGGTGTGGGTGGGTGTGGACGGATCCGGCGTGCGCGCACCCCCGCCCATAGATTTGTCAAAATCTACAAACATACCCCACCCCTATTAAAATCAACCCTAACATTTTAACATGGAAGCAAACTCAGTTTGCTCCTTTACCACTCAGAATCGCTGAAATCAGATAATCTAACTATGCAATACATTGTATATTTTTAAAAACATGGTGGATGTCTGAAGTACGTTTGATATTCAGACTCGATATATTCGCCGAAAATTAAGGTACTGATTGAATCGCCATAGCTACCTCGCACCTCACCATTGTACGGGATTCTCTTCACTGTGGGCCTATACGGGGCTAGTATGATAGGCAAGTCTACACTCGGCTCGACTTAGGAAGAGATATGCCCAAAGATAATAGTGTAACATACAAATAACACCACAAAATCATCAAAAACATTGACAATATTGCCAAGAACGCGGGACATGCTGCACACCGCAACAGTTTAGATAACATTTTGAAAACGTGGATCGATTGAGCTCTCATCGGGCCACATCTGCCAAATTTAAACAAAATCTAATTTTCAACTAGAGAACATTTACTGAAGTAACGGTAAATCTTCCATGGCTGGGCATGAAGAAATAATACTAGGCCTCTTCTTACATGACCATTTAAAATTTCGGGGCAAGTGGTTGATTTCTGGCAAAAACGAAAACTGATAGCTTTGGCAACTAAGGAGTGTCCTTGAATTTGAGATGGGGGTCACTCCAAACCATCACCATTGAATCCATCATGTGTGATATACCTTTCATAAAGTTTTCGTGAAACTCAAGGAAAAGCACAGAAGTGTTAAATGGCCGAGAAATCTACAAAGTTTGTGTGTTGTGACTTGGATTCAAAATTTAACATCTCGTTCAAGCTAAGACTCTCAATCATCTTGTATGGTTAAAGGGACGTAATTTATGCAGAAAACAAAACAAAAAACTGACGTCTTGTGAGTCCACTGGGTGACCTTGATCTTGAGGACAAATCACTCCGAAACCACTACCATTAGATTGAGCATGCGTGATATACCTTCAATAAAGTTTTCTTGAAAATCAAGGGAAAGGCTCTGAAGTGTCAAATAACCGAGAAATCTGCAGTTTGTGTGGGGTGACTTGCATTCAAATTTAACATTTCGTTCAACCTACGACTCTTGATCAGCTTGTATGGGTAAAGGAAGGTAATCAATGCCAAACACGAAAACTGGTATCTTGGTACTCTACTGGGTGACCTTGACCTTGAGGTCAGATGACTCGGAAACCATCACCATTGGCTCCGGCATAGGTGACATACTTTTGGTAAAATTTCATGAAAATCAAGGAAAAGCCCAAAAATGTCAAATAACTGAGAAATCTGCAACGCTACGTAGGAGGGGGGGGGGGGGGGGGGTGGGGTGGGGGGGGGGAAACCAACCATTTCTCTCACTCTAACACTCTCAATCAGCCTGTATGGGTAAAGGGAGGTATCTATGCCAAAAACGAAAACTGGTAATTTTGAGGCCCAATGGTTCCCTTCCACCTGGCCATGTGGCCCATGGGTGGTGTAAACATGAAAGGACGTCACAAGGTATTGTCTAATATGCCCATTGGCCTTCTCTGATGAAGAGTTCACTTTTGCCAAAGACGAAAACTGGGCATTTTGATAACCTTCCACTTGAGCATGGTGCCATATTCAATGCACAAAGGTCAAGGTCACATTTTAGGTGAGCAAACATCTTCAGGACCCCAATGTAATATCCTGACCAAGTACGGTAGCGATCCGATCAAAACTATATATTTAGTCGTACTTCAATGATCAATACTGAAAATCCCCATACATTTCCTATGAGACTTTTTGCCTACGGAAAAGTGGGTGGCTCCAAACTCCTTTGGCAAATCTGAAATAAAAGCACATGCATGTGATTCCAGACTGGGTATCAGAAGTTGACAAAGTTTGGACTTGATCGGTTGAAAACTGTAGGAGGAGACGCGGCCCAAATGTTTAAAACGAGAATAAGAAAGAAAAAAGAAAGAATAACGATCCTGAGTAAAAATAATAATCTACGAATGCATCGCAGATTAATTACTAGGCAATGCGACATTCATCACCGAAAATCGTCAAAAAATTCACAACATTGTCAAGAAACCGGGGCATACTTCCCGCCACAACGTTTTAGCCCAAATTTCGAAAAAGTGCGTCGATTGCACTTTCAGGGGGCTACATATCGTCCAAATTTGTAAAAAAAATTAATTTTCAATTACTCAGTAATACGACAGTCATTACCTATTCACAAAAATATCACAGACAAACCATATTGGCATATTCGCCAAAGTTAAGGGTACTGTTAGAATCGCCATAGCTACCTCGCCCCTCGTCATTTTACGGTATGCTGTTCACTGAGGACCTATAGTAGGATAGCAAGGCTCCACTCAGCTGGAATTAGTGTAGCGGACAAATGAAATCCGAAAGGCATCAAACAATTCACAATATTGCCAAGAAAGCTGGCCATGCTGTCCGCAATACCATTTAAACAAAATCTATATTTCAATTACTCGGCAATGCGACATTCATGACTGAAAATCGTCAAAAAATTAACAAAATAGCCAAGAAATCGGGCCATGCTGCCAAAATTTCGAAAACGTGGGTCGATTTGTCTCCTCGGGCTACGGCTCATCTGCCAAATTTAAACAAAATCCAATTTTCAATGCAACTTAGCCAAGAATGGGACCATGCTGCCAGCCACAACATTTCAGTCAAAATTTTGGCAAATTTAAACAAATCTAATTTTCAATTACTCGACAATAGGAAATTCATTACCGAAAATCGTCAAAAGGTTATTATTTTTTAATTATGTTGTAAAATTATCAATTAAACGTTTGCAAATTACAATTGTACATACACATATGATAAAAATAATGATGCATTCATTTGCATTGTAGACACGTGATAGACGCCACTCTTAAGAATAAACATCATCAGAACACATTGTTAGTTAATTGTTGAACCATTTAACACTTAGATTTCAAGAAAATTTCGATTTTCTAATAGAAAATCTTCATTTACAGACCAAAAGAAAATAAATTTTGAAAAATAGTCATCTGCAAATGGACATTTTCTATGAGATTCAAGATTCGGCCTAACCATTGATGTATATAAAGTTTAAAAGGTCTTTATATCCAGGAATGTGAATGTATGCCTTATAATCACCATACTACTATTGCGGCACTTAGTTGTGGTGCGTATTTACGTTGGTAATGCTATGTCGATGAATGCAACACGATCACTGACGTATCCAAAACTAATGGCTCAAGAGCCTTGGTCCGATTATGAAGCCTAAGCCCTGGTATGTTGCCTTTTTCTGCTCAATTAGTGCTAGATTATGGCCTGTTTGAAATCGCTGCTCTGAGTGGTTAGCTACTTTAGTCTCTTGAACGCAT
>JAVVLW010000075.1:201500-328500 GCA_034401795.1 Chaetoderma sp. LZ-2023a | reverse complement strand
TTCAAAAATAGCCTTCTCTTAACCTGCAAATTGACATTCAATAATCAGATAAACATATTTTCTTGACCAAAATTGAGCCATTAAATGGTTAAACGCGGATGTAGTCTACCTTGTAGATAGAACGCTGTGCCAGTTTCAGAATATTGCATAGTGTATACGTATCTACTGTTTGTACATTCTAATGTCTGTATTATTCTGTCTGCTTTATATCGAATATAAAGATGCCATTCGGGAAAATAATTGACATATCAGATTGGTAAATCAAAATGTTTTATCAGCTCGGCTTTGATAAATATCTGCGATTTTTGTAAGAGCCGTATGGTGGTTTACTGATAAATAATAATAATATAATAATAATAAATAATAATAATAATAATAATAATAATAATAATAATAATTATTATTATTATTATTATTATTATTATTATTATTATTATTATTATTATTATTATATGAGACGTAGTTATATCAATCAATATGTTTCGAACAATGAATGCGCAATAGGCATACATTGATGGCTTCTAATCTATTTTTATATCAGTTGCCGTGCGAATTGAAATTTGAAGATTGCAAGATCGTGGTTCTATAAGAAGCGTTATGCTCTGGTCCTCAAAACACCATCCTTTGGTCCCCAAAAGGTTAGTAGATATTATTGACACTTACGGGGGTTTTGAGAAAGAGCGAGAGAGAGAGAGAGAGAGAGAGGGGGAGGGAGGGAGGGAGGTAGGGAGGGCGGGCGGGCGGGCGGGCGGGCGGGCGGGCGGGAGGGGGAAGGGGAGGGAGCGATGGAGGGGGGGAGTGTGCGTGCGTGCGTGCGTGCGTGCGTGCGTGCGTGCGTGCGTGCGTGCGTGCGTGCGTGCGTGCGTGCGTGCGTGCGTGCGTGCGTGCGTGCGTGCGTGCGTGCGTGCGTGCGTGCGTGCGTGCGTGCGTGCGTGCGTGCGTGCGTGCGTGCGTGCGTGCGTGCGTGCGTGCGTGCGTGCGTGCGTGCGTGCGTGCGTGCGTGCGTGCGTGCGTGCGTGCGTGGGAGGGAGGGAGGGAGGGAGGGAGAGAGAGAGAGAGAGCGGGAGGGAGGGAGGGGGAGGGAGGGGGAGGGAGGGAGGGAGTGAGGGAGGGAGGGAGGGAGGGAGGGAGGGGCGGGCGGGCGGGCGGGCGGGCGGGCGGGCGGGCGGGCGGGAGGGGGAGGGAGGGATGGGGGGGGGGGGGTGTGTGAGAGGCCGGGAGGGGAGTGTGCGTGCGTGCGTGCGTGCGTGCGTGCGTGCGTGCGTGCGTGCGTGCGTGCGTGCGTGCGTGCGTGCGTGCGTGCGTGCGTGCGTGCGTGCGTGCGTGCGTGAGGGAGGGAGGGAGGGAGAGAGAGAGAGAGAGAGAGGCGGGTGGGGGAGGGAGTGAAGGAGGGGTTGGGAGTGATTAAACTGTGACAACGTGAACGCCCATGTCAGTTAATTGTTTGCTTATTCGCTACTGAAGCCAGAAACAATCTGCAATTCAGAGAAACCATTTAAGTGGTTGCTTCAGCGACAATTCCAGAACAGATCAATCAACAATATAGGTCGTATGTGGTCGCACAAACGTGCCTTCCTAATTGTTATGAGATTGGGATAATCGTAAGTTCATGTCTCCCTGATAATTTATTTCGTTAACACAAATTTAAGTTTGCTAACTGATTTATTTGCATCGTGAAGTTTTTTTCTCAGTTGTGCGGGGTTGTTTTTTTTACAAATGTTACACAATTGCATCTCATTTCGCGGTGATAACTTGTAATTACTGCGCGTTCGTGTGTCTGTGGATATGTGGGTGATCTGTTCATATCTGGATATGCTGTAGATGATAGTTATAATACTATAGACTATTCTGATAAGGATTTTACTCAAGTTCATAAGAGGATCGATGCCAGTCACGGTATTTACGCTACAATCACGCAGCTTTATCTTACCATAATAACACAGATTACTGGACCGGTACTGGATCAATACAGGGCCAATAGGGCCCCTGCATTTGCCCTGTACCGGCCCGACAACCCGTGTTATCAGTGTAACCTCTTAATTTTACGTGAATTTTTAACTAAAACGGTCACATGCATGATCGCTGACTGAGTTGTACAGAGCTGTGAAGATGGGAACATTACGGGACCTCCAGTTGGCTCTAAAAGAGAAGATAGAGGAATTACATCAACGTGATCAACTTATAGACGAACTAGAGGGAGAGTTGGATGAGAAAGAACACTGTGATACAGAAATTACAGAATGAACTAGACAAGTACCGATCAGTACTGCGCCCTGCTACCGTCCAGGCACAGAAACGCAATGCTGCCCTAAAGGGGCGCAGTAAACGGACTGCCATCTCAGCAGAACCCGCAACTGTGCCATCTGAACAAGCACTAAATATCAGTACTAAGCGTGTGCCCAAGTCACAGACGTAAGTCACCATCGTCGTTCTTATTGTCAAGATCTAATAATTTCTATTCATCATCATCATCATCATCATCATCATCATCAACCGTCGTCGTCATCGTCGTCGTCGGCGACTCATCACTGTCACTAGTCGGAGAATGGATTTTGGGAAATGCATTCAATGTCACCATCCCTCTGATAAACATCTCTGCTAGAAACAGATCACCACATGATTTCATTACCTGTTCTATTCCGGTATTATTTTCAGAAATTAGCAAGTTTCTTTATTGGAAGCACCTCGCGTGGCCGTTACTCACGTCACTAATTAAGTAATAGTCTAATTAGTCTTTCGTGGTAATGATTGCTGTTCTCGCTATGCTTATGCTTTAGCAGTTTGCCTACTGTAATATGCCTACATACAGTTCGGAAAAGAAACTTCGGATGGGATTACAATGCATGGATCTCATCTATCACCTAAAGGATGAATCCGATCTGTCCGCTCAAGTATAGTATATGACGTCATAATCAATTACGGCACATGTAGCCTGACGTCCCAATCATAATATACCTTTCTACTTTATCAACCCATCCTATGACGTCATAATCAACTATGCGAGATGTAGAACGCATGACACGTGTGTTGTCATGAAATGGCGTCGATAGGTACGTCACGAACGCATATTTGAAGACGGGCTATGCGTTGTTGTATGAAATGTATGTCTACTATTTAATAAATATTGTGGTGAATATTTTGAAACTAATTTGACTGGGCGCTGTTGCTGCCATAGGCGAAGTGTGGGTGGAGCTTAGATAGAGATGGGCGGGGCATAGCTAAAACTGGATAGGTCCATTGACAGAAAGAAACCGGACGTGAAGTTAGAGTAGTCCATCAAGTGAGTAGTACAGTGGGTCGCCGGCGGCTATTGTTATGCAAATGAATTTTTGACCTATTTAAGTACTGCGGTTCTGATTAGTTGATTTGAATGAGTGGGTGGAGTCTACTAAATGTGTGGCTGTGCGCTATTGTTCTAAATGAAAAGGGTGGACGCTATTGTTCTAAATGAGCGGGTGGCTGCTATTGTTCATGCAGGTGTCCCCTCTAAATATCCCGCTAGACGCTATTGTTCTAAATGACATAGATTAATGTGTTTTAAATAGGAGTGCCATATTAATTAGGTGGGCAGCGGCGGCCACCCACCCTTCGTGGTTTAAGTAAGTCATTTTCAAAAAGATGGCAGTCATTTCATTATTAAATTTCTAAATTGCTATGGAAATGTGAGCGGTGTATAAAACACAGAATTTGCCTGCAAATGGGATTGGTAGGTTACTATTATATAGATAGTTTTATCTATCGTATCAAGGAGATTCTTTAAAGTGGCAGTCATTTAATTATTAAATTTTCAAAAAATGTTGCGGCCACAATTTTATACAGGCGGCTGCACATTTATACTTGCGGCTGACATGTGTATGTACATGTCCGGACACACATGCATGCCAAAATGCATGCATACATGTGCGGCCACATGCGGTCCACATGCGGCCTGCATGTTGCGGATTTGCAGCCGCATGTTGCTGATTTGCAGCCACATGTTGCATATTTGTGGCCGCATGTGACTTTCTATGTCAAATTAGTATACAACAAATATTCGCTTGCCTGAGATGGGGGCGGGGCAGTGTCTCCCAGTCATTTAAATTTTGAAAAAATCAGAGCATTACATGGGTAATAGGTAAACTAGCGATGTTGTATAATATTATATAGATAATTTTATCTATCGTATTTAAGGAGTGGTCTTTAAAGTGGCAGTCATTTAATTATAAAATTTCTAAAAAATGTGCTATACAGTCGGCTACACATTATACACCACGGCAACATGTGTATGTACATGCCCGGACACAGTAATTTTTACCTGGTTTTATTACCCTTTTTTGGAAACCACGCCGCTGATCACTGTTGAATGTTTTTCATAAAATATGGCTTTCATATCGCAGACTATAAAATACATTAATTAAAGCATATGAGAGCGTGCCGCTTGCCATGATGGAGTCAAGTGTTAGCACTTGATTATTTGAGTGCATAATGTTCTGGTGAACAAATGATGAGAGATTGATATTTGGCAAGATATTACAATGTCCTCGCTGAGAGTTTTAAAAAACCCGATAATAATGAGTGAACCCGCTCACTGGCTATTGTTGTTTACCACTAAAGATTAACACATTTTTAATTCACTGCATTCATACGTTAACAGTAGTCATTGTGGGGATTTGGTTGGAGACCAAATAACTTATCATTCACGAAGTTACATTTCAACAATTAAGAACAACATTACGAGCATAGTAGCATAATCATAGCTGGTCATTTACTACAAGTCAAATATAACTATATCCTTTTGGGGTACACATCAGTGATACGTCATAACCATGTTTTTTTACTATATAATTCACTCAAACCTGCCCTAAGCGAGCATCTCATGTTACACCATTACATGGGCGCTATAGACTATCTTAACCCTTTAACCCTCGAATTTCAAAGACCACTATCACCACCACCACCACTATGACCACTATCACTACGACCACCACCACCACCACAACCACGACCACCAACCCAACCACCACCACCACCACCACCACCACCACCACCACCACCACCACCAGGACCAGCTGCAGCAACAGCAGCCTCCCCCCCCCCACCACCAACACCACCACGACCACTATCACCACAACCAGTACCACGAACACTACAACCACCACCATCAACACCGCCACCACCACAACCACCAGCACTACCACGATCACCAGCACACCAGGACCACCACCATCATCGCCATTACGACCACACCACCACCGCCACCATCAGCATCACTACGACCACCACCACCACGATCACCACCACGACCCCCCCATGCCCACTACCACAACCACGACCCGCACCACGCCCACCACCATCACAACCACGACCACCACGAGTAGCAGCACTACCGCAATGGCCACCACCACCACAACCACCACCACCACCAGCACCACCACCACCAACAACACCACCACCACCAGCACCACCACCACCATTGCCGCCGCCACCACTACCACCACCACGACCAACCATCCACCACCACCACCACTCACTACTTCCACCATCCACCAACCCCACGACCACCACCAACATCAACAGCACCCACTCTGATTTGTATATTGAGGGATGTGGGTGACACGGCTGGATATATAGCTACAATTATCAAATCAACATGCACATCAAGAATCAATGATTTATTTGTATCCATATTTTGAAATTGAAGAACATATTACATATGATGAAACATGAAAACTGTAGCATAAACAAATAGTCAATGTTCTGGAGTTCCATTTATTGATGAGTAAACTGATTCTTTATGGATCAGATCCATCACCAACAGAATCATCATCATTATCGTTAGCATCTAGATTGTTCCTTATGTACTTCTTGATCAGACTGCTTCATCGTATGCATACCCCTCGGTGATAAAATCTTTAGTTTCCCGATGAATTATTTTAATGAGCGTAGAGTTCTGTAATCATCTCCACTAGAACATTATGTCTATACACTTTGTAACTAAAGCATCAGCATATATGGGAATAGACACATTGCCTACACCATTTGGGTCTTTGTTCACTTCGCCATCCTCGTCTAAGACATGCTTAATATTTTGGAATATGGTGAATAGTCCCTGATTGCCTATGGCTTCTTTATCATCTTCATCTTCATCTTCACTCTCAGACTCCGCGGAGTCATCACCAGCTTCACTCTCTGACTCCATTGGCTCATCATCTTCACTCTTCATCTCTGTCATTTCTTCATCTTCACTGTCTGATTTTCGCTATCTTCATCATTATGGAATTGGATCTTATGGTGCTTCAGGTCATTTGACCTATCAAAAGTTGAATCACATTCAAAACATTTACGTCTCGGCATATTGATTATAGGATAAATCTAGTAAGCATTCACGTTACAAGGTTCTACAAAGAAATCTTCTGACTGCCTAAAGCTACCTAACTACTCTGCCCTTACATGACCAACCACTTTGTGATGTCTAAACTGGAGTGAGAAAAGGGATTGAATTTGAACCGTTCTATAGGATTATATGTACTGTGGCTGCAAATCCGCAACATGTGGCCGCACATGTATGCATGCATGTGGTTGTGCATGTGTGTAGGGCATGTACATACACATGTTGCCGCATGTATAAATGTGTAGCCGACTGTATAGCAGAACATTTTTTTGAAAATTTAATAATTAAACGACTGTCACTTTAAGGACCACTCATTAAATACGATAGATAAAACTATCTATATAATATTATACAACATCGCTTAGTTTACCTATTACCCATGTAATGTGCTGATTTTTTGGAAAATTAAATGATTGGGAGACGCCGCCCCACCCCATCTCAGGCAAGCAAATATTTTTTGATACTAATTTGACATCGAAAGTTACATGCGGCCGCAAATCCACATCATGCGGCCGCAAATATGCAACATGCAGCCGCAAATCTGCAACATGCGGCTGCAAATCCACAACATGCGGCTGCAAATCCGCAACATGCAGCCGCACATGTATGCATGCATTTTGGCATGCATGTGTGTCCAGATATGTACATACACATGTCGGCCACATGTATAAATGTGCAGCCGCCTGTATAAAATTGCAGCCACAACATTAAAAAAAATTTAATAATTAAGTGACTGCCACTTTAAAGAATCTCCTTAAATATGATAGATAAAACTATCTATATAATAGTAACCTACCAACCCCATTCGCAGGCAAATTCATGTTATATACACCGTTCACATTTCCATAACAATTTTGAAAATTTAATAATTAAATGATTGGCATCTTTTTGAAAGTGACTGACTTAAACCATGAAGGGGTGGGGGCCATCACCGCCCACCTAATTAATATGGCACGCCTATTTAAAAACACATTAATCTATATCATTTAGAACAATAGCGTTTAGCCAGCCATTTAGAGGGGATACATGCATGAACAATAGCAGCCATCCACTCATTTAGAACAATAGCGTCCACCTGCTCATTTAGAACAATAGCCTCCAGCCACGCATTTAGCAGACTCCACCCACTCATTCAAATCAACCAATCAGAATGCAGCATTTAAATAGGTCAATAGCTCATTTGCATAACAATAGCCACCGGCGACCCACTGTACTACTCAAGTGTATGAATTGTATGCTATTTAATAAACATTCTGTTGAAAATTCTGAAACTATTTTGACTGGGCCATGTTAAAATAGTTTCAAAATTGTCAACAGCCTAGGTCAAGTTCGACTCGCTAACTATAGTCAATTTCATGGTTTGCTGAACATGCGCAGTCGCTATGACAAGCTGAATGCTGAATAGTAAAGTATAGTTCGTTGATACCCGGTTCCTCATTGAATTACTATTGCAGAGAATTTGGAGCCGGGTACTAGTCTCCATTAACACTTTCTGTTGTCTGTTTTGATGACCTACGAAAATGGGTTATTCTTGTCCGCTAAGATGTCAAAAAGCATCCATATAACATAAAATGGGAAGGAATATGGGTTTGGGAACATTGACATACAGTCGGAAAGCATAATTTCATCAAACCTAAGTTATTTAATT
Organism: Chaetoderma sp. LZ-2023a; assembly: GCA_034401795.1. Classification (NCBI taxonomy): domain Eukaryota; kingdom Metazoa; phylum Mollusca; class Caudofoveata; order Chaetodermatida; family Chaetodermatidae; genus Chaetoderma; species Chaetoderma sp. LZ-2023a. The sequence continues at coordinate 320,482 of JAVVLW010000075.1, read as the reverse complement.
AAATATTTACACTTTTATATGCATTTATCATGGCAAGCGATCTGTGTCCGCCATTTTGAAATTTACGCAAATTTTGCACTAACCATCTGACCCGAGCTCGGGGGCTGGGTTGATTATAGTTGACTAGCTAGTTAACCATTTGAAGTTCGACTCAGAATCTAGTTAGCTATAGTGGTTATGAGTCGAACTTGACCCTACTTGTATAGTTGCCTTGAAATTGGGATTCTGATAATTCAGTGTTCAAAGTATATAAATCAATTGCAACACACGTAAAGCGTGGGTTGACCTCAGCTAGAAATTGTTGGGGCATAGCTAAAAATGGATCCCTCTATTATCTGACATCATAATTGTCTATATAAATTGATTGCAACACGCGCAACGCATGGGTGGACCGCAGCTAGAAATTGGTGGGGCATAGCTAGAAATTGATCCCTCTATTATCTGACGTCATAATTGTCACTGGCCAGGTGGTGGTGTGGAGGTGCCAATAATCACGAAACAATGAGTTGAAGTTGATGTTGCAAGGATTTTAATTTAAATGGTGTAGACGAAAGATGATGCAGCAGTAATGGTGTTGGGGTGAAGATGTGCCAACCATATTTAATGGTGGCTTGCAAATATACATAAACAGACACTCTAAAAATGTGGCAGTGGTAGCTAATAGCATACAAACAATTTCAGTTAAAATGGTGTATAAGAATAATAATGGATGGATGGACAGACGGTAAACTCATGGACGCGACATTCGTCTATTTAAGATAGACAATTGTCTGACAGAAAATTATGGATGGACGGGTGGCTGGACGGATGGAAGAAATGAGCGAATGATCACATTCAAAAACTGTATACAAAATATATATAGCTATAATAAATCGCATAATATAAGCATAATTATGTTTACCAAAACCTTCCCAGGACGACGAAATCTTGATAATATAAGATAATAGGTAGGTAAAACTTTATCAATGATGTTAGTACTTGAAATAGGTGTAAAGCAATTAAAGTCTGACGTCAATTGTGTAGAAAACAACATGGTGCAGGTTGACACGCAAGGAGTTCAAGTGCCCTCACCCTCATCACACTAAACACAAAATGGATTAACCGTCCAAATATAATGGCAGACTCACACACACACATGCACGCACACACGCGTGGTCAATGAGGTCTTCCAACCTCAGCGTATCATCCTTAACATCGGAATTAATGATAAGGACGAACTTCAGCATGACACCTCCCAGAGAATTGAGAATCTGTTTAGTACCATGCGTTCAAAATTTCCAAAGGCTAAAGTTCACTTTGCCAAACTAAATTATTCGAAGCACCTGACTACAACCCAGAAACAAAACATACAATTCGTTAACAGCCGTGTAGAGGCCTTAAGGGCCAAGGTCCCTATCCTGCCCAGCCTCCCCGTGTCTGAATTTCAGGTGGTTGAGGACAACATCCACTGGACTGAGTGCACTGCAAATAGGATGTATAATAGTTGGTAATCGCACCTTAATTTAAACTAACTACGGGTCAGGGTACTAACCACCCAGAAATTGGCCTAGGTGGTAATATCATTAACCTAACTGGTTCTACATTGTCTGAAGCAGAAAGATCGTTGCTAAATCTTGGTCTAACATATGTACCAACACCACGGCCCAAAGTCGACATAGATGCTCTTTTAGATAATGGCTTATGGGAAATTGAAGAATTTTCTCACCGTGTAAAATTAGCAGACTTTTTTCGAAATTCCAAGAAAAACAACTTTCTACCTTTTGTTGAAAAAACTGGCTGGGCACCTAACTCGAAGTTGGTTGACCCTGCGATCCTTGATAGTATAAAAGCTATCAAGGAGCGTGTTGAAAATTTAGAATTTCCTAAAAATCATCAAAATTTGTCATATCAAGAACGTTTAGCCTTAACAGGTTTGCGTAAAAACAATGACATCGTTATAAAGCCTGCTGACAAGGGATCTGCTACTGTATTAATGCGTAAGGATAATTATATTCGTGAAGCACATCGGCAACTCAGTAATCTGAAACACTACCGCAAATTAGACGAACCACTCTGGCAAAATAATTGTGATAAATTTAATGGAATCCTTCAAGAAATGGCTGACAAAAAGGCCATAACGAAAAAGCAGTTTAAATACCTTACTGCTAAACGAGATTCAAATCCACGTACGTTTTACCTTTTGCCAAAAATTCATAAACCTATTGAGTCATGGTCCGACCCTATGATACCACCGGGTCGACCTATTATCTCTGATTGCGGCTCTGAATCTTATCGAATTAGTGAAATTATTGATTACCACCTACAACCAATTGCGAATAGACATTTCAGCTTTTTGAACAACACTGAGGATTTCCTATCCGAGGTCTCCAAAATTTCTGTTCCTCCAAACTCACTCTTGATAACCCTCGACATCGATGCTATGTACACAAACATTGATATCGAAAGGGGGTTGTCTTCTGTTCGCAGAGCATTTGATAAATATCCCGATAACAATAGGCCCACTAGCGAAATATTAGCTCTCCTGGAGCTGAGTTTAAAGGGCAATGATTTCGAATTCGCTGGCGAAATCTACCAACAAATCTGTGGATGCGCTATGGGTAAACGTTTTAGTCCTAGTTTTGCCAACATCTATGTAGCTGAGTGGGAAGAAGATGCGCTTAACAAATGTCCTAAGCAGCCCTTATTTTACCGCCGTTACCTCGATGATATTTTTATGATCTGGAATCATTCGAGGGAAGAGTTTGATGAATTTTTCACTATTTTGAACAATCACGATCCTAACATCAAACTTAAAGCCAACATTGACCAGTCGTCCGTAGACTTTTTGGATGTTACTCTCTACAAAGGTGTAAATTATAACACGAGTGGGCTTCTTGATTACAAAGTATTCTTTAAGCCCACCGATTCCCATCAACTACTGCATAAGAAATCTTTCCATCCACCTCATACTTTTAAAGGTATTATCAAATCACAGATTATCCGGTTTCACCGAAATTCTAGTGATAGAAAGAATTTTGAATCTGCGTGTTCCACCTTATTTAAAGCCCTCAAACCGAGGGGATATTCAGCACGATTTTTGCGCAAAATAAAATCCGAAACTTTACATGATTTGGAAACTATTACTGATAAGGCTGCCGATCAAAAGCCTACCAAAATTCGTCACAATCGTCCGATTATAGGCGTAGGACAATCTCAGAAATGTGGAAAGAAGAGGTGTAAATTAGACCTCTATCTACCTAATCAGACAACATTTGTCAGTTATCAGAACAAAAGCAAATTCCAACTTCAGTCTAATTTAGATTGCGATTCTAAAAATGTTATCTATTTAATATCTTGCAAATTATGCCAAAAGCAGTATGTCGGTGAAACAAAATGCCCTTTCAGATGGCGAGCAACTAGACACCTTTGCGATATTAGACACGACGAGGACACCAACGTAGCTCAACATTTCAATCTTCCTGGTCATTCTGTCGATAGACACTTTGAAATTATGCCTATTGAGCAACTGCCTCTTTCTGCTACGGCCGAAGAAACTGATAAACAAAGAAAACTTCGAGAATCATTTTGGATTAAGCAACTGAAAACAAAATGGCCGAGTGGCATAAATGTGGACCCTGGTCTTGCTGATCAACGTGAAATTATTCCATTCAGTTTAACATACAATCGAAAAAATGTTGAAATTTCAGAAATTTTGAAAGATGAATATCATAAATTGCAGGATAAAATGAAAAAACCTCTCAATTTGAGTCCAGTGATAGCCTTTAAGAAAAACTCCAATCTACGTGACATCTTGGTTAATTCGAAATTAACTCTTCAAAAACCTTCAGAATGAATGATATACTGTATATTATTCATATTTTATAGGCCATACCGCCTCTATCAAACAAACATAACAAATCTCAGACAATAAAATAAATAAAAAATATCTCCCAACCTTGGGAGATCCTGAGCCAGTGCGTTTAATCATATAACCACCTACTAGCGAGTGCCAGTTCTATTGTTTTATTGTCTTCCTAACACACTAATTATTGCACCATACCGTCGTGGCAAATCTGTCTGGCATACCATCATTCCATCAATTTAGTCTGTCTTCTTAATAATAGTTTTGATTCGTTCATCATCTCCTTCCTTCCATCCTCCCTTCATTCCCTCCATCCATCCTCCCTCCCTCCCCCATCCCTCCTTCCCTCCCGCCATTCCGTCCGTCCATCCGTCCTCCCTCCCTCCCTCCCTCCCTCCCTCCCTTCCTTCCTTCCTTCCTTCCTTCCTTCCTTCCTTCCTTCAATCCTTCCTTCCTTCTTTCCTTCCTTCCTTCCTTCCTTCCTTCCTTCCTTCCTTCCTTCCTTCCTTCCTTCTCCCATCCATCCCTCCCTCCCTCCCTCCCTCCATCCCTCCCTCACTCCCTCACTCCCTCACTCCCTCACTCCCTCCCTCCCTCCCTCCCTCCCTCCCTCATTCCCACACGTCCGTCAATACATCCGTCCCTCCTTCCTTCTTTCCTTCCTCGCCCTCTTCCTCCCTCCCTCCCGCCCTCCGTTCCCCCCTCCCTCCCGCCCTCCCTCCATTTCTCCTTCCATCCCTCCTTCCTTCCTTCCTTCCTTCCTTCCTCCCTCCCCCCTCCCTCCCTCCCTCCCTCCCTCCCTCCCTCCCTCATTCCCGCCCTTCCGTCCATCCGTTCGTCCTTCCTTCATTCTTTCCTCCCCTCCCTTCCTTCCTTTCCCCCCTCCCTCCCTTCCTCCCTCCCTCCCTCCATTCTTCCTTCCTTCCTTCATCCATTCTTCCTTCATTCCTTCCTTACCTCCCTCCCTCCCTCCCTCCCTTCCTCCATCCCTCATTCCTCGATCCCCACCCCCTCCGTCCCACCATCACTCCCTCCAGCCATCCCTCCATTCTTCCTTCCCTCCTCCCTCCCTACCTCCATTCTTCCTTCCTTCCTCCCTTCCTCCATTCTTCCTTCTTTCATTCCCTCCTTCCCTCCCTCCTTCCTTCCTCCCTCCCTCCCTCCCTCATTCCCGCCCTTCCGTCCATCCGTTCATCCTTCCTTCATTCTTTCCTTCTTTCCTCCCTCCATTCCTTCTCCCCCCCCTCCCTCCCTCCCTTCCTCCCTCCCTCCATTCTTCCTTCCTTCCTCCATTCTTCCTTCATTCCCTCCCTCCCTCCCTCCCTCCCTCCCTCCCTTCCTCCATTCTTCCTTCCTTCCTTCCTCCATTCTTCCCTCATTCTCTCCCTCCCTCCCTCCCTCCCTCCCTCCCTCCCTCCCTCCCTCCCTCCCTCCCTCCCTCCCTCCCTCCCTCCCTCCATCCCTCCCTCCCTCCCTTCCTCACTCCCTCCCTCATTCCTCGATCCTCACCCCTCCGTTCCACCCTCACTCCCCCCGCCATCCCTCTCTCCCTCCCTCCTTCCTTCCTTCATCCGCCCCTTCTTCCTTCCTTCCTTCATCCATCCATTCTTCCTTCATCCGTCCTTTCTTCCTTCCTTAATTCATCCATCCTTTCTTCCTTTATCTTTCTTCTGTCACTCCTTCCTTCATTAACTGGATGGATTGATGGATGGATTGATGGATGGATTGATGGATGGATTGATGGGTGGATTGATGGATGGATTGATGGTTGGATTGATGGGTGGTTGGATGGATGAACGGATGGATGGGTGGGTCGATGGATGGGTGGGTGGATGGATGGATGGGTGGGTGGGTGGATGGGTTGGTGGGTGGGTGGGTGGGTGGATGGATGGATGGAGGGAACCCGAAATTCATATTGCTCATTAAATCTTTCAAATACACTTGACTCCTACTAGTCTAAATGTTATAGACAATTATCTAATTGTTGGAAATTAAAAAATGTTCTTTCCTAAATTCGACTTCAAAAGACTTGGAAACAAAGTCCAACAACACCTTTTGAAATATAGTTCACTGTTCAAATGATCAATGACCGTTGTGTGATCCCTTTGATCAATCAACAGACTGATACTAGAACCTCGTTCAGAAAGGGACACCTTCTGAACAAACAGAATCGATCTCACTGGGTTAATATGCATGGCTTGATCTCTTTGATCAACCGCCACTCATTCATGAGAGTATTACTGGAAGCCCGCTCAGAAACCTTAGAACTCAATCAACGTCAATGGATTTAGACAATCGTTTTTTAAACATCTGTGGCAGTCCAAATCTTTAATGTGAATAGAATTTAAAATTTTCAAAGTACAATTGAACACTAATCTAAGGCCATCAATTCTAATAAATAGACAGATTTTTGGTAGACAGGCAGATTTGTTCTGTGGCCTGAAGCTGACAAACCTTGTCGAAACTGGTCGCCCACTTCACGACGGTGCATAGGATTATTGGTAATATACACAATTATCCTTTGATAGTTTATATGAATTATTTAAATATTAACATGCTTAATCATAACCTTCTTTTTTCAGTGATAGATTTTTGATGCGCTTGTAGATTTTGTTAGGCTTGTAATTCGATAGACTTCCCTTGGTTCACGATTCCATTAGGTCCCCTCAATTTTTTGGTATTCTTGTAGATTTTAGTGGCAGAAACATTGAATTATCTAACTAGTAACATTATGGCTGGAGTTAGCAAGAGTAGAAGACGGGATGATAGGAGGTCTAACGACAGTCGCCCGCCATCTGCCCAGGCTGCACTAACCAAGTGTTACTACATGATTATACAATGTTTTCACCACCTTGGCATCTTGAATGCTCATGTACGTAGGGGCAGTTTGCCTCCTGGATTGAGCTGGAAAGTGTCAGAGTTAGAGAGACAGAATTTCTTCTGTAAACCAGCGATGCCAAACGCCGAGGTCCGTAAGGACATCTTAGCAGCAAATTTAAATGGGCCATATCTTTACTCCAGGTTAACATTAGTCACTATAATTTCCAGCTTTGTCGTCTTATGTCCCTCCTCATCGAAGCTCAGTCCAAACCAAATTTAGAATTAGGTAGAGCGAAGACCACAGCAATAAATTGGGCCCGAAATAACTATGGCAGGAAGTTTCATTCTTCATCAATTGATCAGTTTTATGATTTCATCAGACCTTTTGATCCACATTTTAGAACCTGCCATAGTACAACACCCCCTGTAGGGTCACCTGTGACCTTACCAGGAACATCAACTGCAGGGCCCTCTGTGGCCCTACCAGGCACACCGACTGCAAGGTCAGCCTTGACCGTACCAGTCATCCCACAATCAAATCGGAAACGGAATAGGTCACCCACTGAGAGTCCCCCAGTAGTTAAGCGGGTGAATAACCAGAGCTCACCAGTGTTCCCCCGGCAGTCTCCTGTGGTGGATCCGCTCCTGATTCCACTGCCAGCATGGTCACCGTCAGTGTCCGCTCATGTGGATCCTAGTCAGATCCCTCTTCCGGTCTCGCCACTGTCCCCAGTCGAGTTTCCTCCCCTTCCACAGAGAGCAGCTACTGAGCGACCTGGTCAAAAGACCAGATCGTCGACGCCGAGGTCCAAGCCACCACAACCTAAATTTACGCCCACACCTATGCCCAAACCTACGCCTAGGGATACACCCAAAGAGCATAGGTCTTTCTACAAGTTTCGGTTCGTGGTGGATAATAAGAATGAATGTCGCCTTCCTACTCTGAACAAGAAGATTCTGCTGATTGGGTCTTCAAATTTAGCTCGTATCAATCAGACACCTCATCCAGATATGCAGGTAGCAATCTATCCAGGTGCTAAGATAAACCACATTAGGAATATGGTTAGAAAACACAATGAGGTCTTCCAACCTCAGCGTATCATCCTTAACATCGGAATTAATGATAAGGACGAACTTCAGCATGACACCTCCCAGAGAATTGAGAATCTGTTTAGTACCATGCGTTCAAAATTTCCAAAGGCTAAATAAAGTTCACTTTGCCAAACTAAATTATTCGAAGCACCTGACTACAACCCAGAAACAAAACATACAATTCGTTAACAGCCGTGTAGAGGCCTTAAGGGCCAAGGTCCCTATCCTGCCCAGCCTCCCCGTGTCTGAATTTCAGGTGGTTGAGGACAACATCCACTGGACTGAGTGCACTGCAAATAGGATGTATAATAGTTGGTTATCGCACCTTAATTTAAACTAACTACGGGTCAGGGTACTAACCACCCAGAAATTGGCCTAGGTGGTAATATCATTAACCTAACTGGTTCTACATTGTCTGAAGCAGAAAGATCGTTGCTAAATCTTGGTCTAACATATGTACCAACACCACGGCCCAAAGTCGACATAGATGCTCTTTTAGATAATGGCTTATGGGAAATTGAAGAATTTTCTCACCGTGTAAAATTAGCAGACTTTTTTCGAAATTCCAAGAAAAACAACTTTCTACCTTTTGTTGAAAAAACTGGCTGGGCACCTAACTCGAAGTTGGTTGACCCTGCGATCCTTGATAGTATAAAAGCTATCAAGGAGCGTGTTGAAAATTTAGAATTTCCTAAAAATCATCAAAATTTGTCATATCAAGAACGTTTAGCCTTAACAGGTTTGCGTAAAAACAATGACATCGTTATAAAGCCTGCTGACAAGGGATCTGCTACTGTATTAATGCGTAAGGATAATTATATTCGTGAAGCACATCGGCAACTCAGTAATCTGAAACACTACCGCAAATTAGACGAACCACTCTGGCAAAATAATTGTGATAAATTTAATGGAATCCTTCAAGAAATGGCTGACAAAAAGGCCATAACGAAAAAGCAGTTTAAATACCTTACTGCTAAACGAGATTCAAATCCACGTACGTTTTACCTTTTGCCAAAAATTCATAAACCTATTGAGTCATGGTCCGACCCTATGATACCACCGGGTCGACCTATTATCTCTGATTGCGGCTCTGAATCTTATCGAATTAGTGAAATTATTGATTACCACCTACAACCAATTGCGAATAGACATTTCAGCTTTTTGAACAACACTGAGGATTTCCTATCCGAGGTCTCCAAAATTTCTGTTCCTCCAAACTCACTCTTGATAACCCTCGACATCGATGCTATGTACACAAACATTGATATCGAAAGGGGGTTGTCTTCTGTTCGCAGAGCATTTGATAAATATCCCGATAACAATAGGCCCACTAGCGAAATATTAGCTCTCCTGGAGCTGAGTTTAAAGGGCAATGATTTCGAATTCGCTGGCGAAATCTACCAACAAATCTGTGGATGCGCTATGGGTAAACGTTTTAGTCCTAGTTTTGCCAACATCTATGTAGCTGAGTGGGAAGAAGATGCGCTTAACAAATGTCCTAAGCAGCCCTTATTTTACCGCCGTTACCTCGATGATATTTTTATGATCTGGAATCATTCGAGGGAAGAGTTTGATGAATTTTTCACTATTTTGAACAATCACGATCCTAACATCAAACTTAAAGCCAACATTGACCAGTCGTCCGTAGACTTTTTGGATGTTACTCTCTACAAAGGTGTAAATTATAACACGAGTGGGCTTCTTGATTACAAAGTATTCTTTAAGCCCACCGATTCCCATCAACTACTGCATAAGAAATCTTTCCATCCACCTCATACTTTTAAAGGTATTATCAAATCACAGATTATCCGGTTTCACCGAAATTCTAGTGATAGAAAGAATTTTGAATCTGCGTGTTCCACCTTATTTAAAGCCCTCAAACCGAGGGGATATTCAACACGATTTTTGCGCAAAATAAAATCCGAAACTTTACATGATTTGGAAACTATTACTGATAAGGCTGCCGATCAAAAGCCTACCAAAATTCGTCACAATCGTCCGATTATAGGCGTAGGACAATCTCAGAAATGTGGAAAGAAGAGGTGTAAATTAGACCTCTATCTACCTAATCAGACAACATTTGTCAGTTATCAGAACAAAAGCAAATTCCAACTTCAGTCTAATTTAGATTGCGATTCTAAAAATGTTATCTATTTAATATCTTGCAAATTATGCCAAAAGCAGTATGTCGGTGAAACAAAATGCCCTTTCAGATGGCGAGCAACTAGACACCTTTGCGATATTAGACACGACGAGGACACCAACGTAGCTCAACATTTCAATCTTCCTGGTCATTCTGTCGATAGACACTTTGAAATTATGCCTATTGAGCAACTGCCTCTTTCTGCTACGGCCGAAGAAACTGATGAACAAAGAAAACTTCGAGAATCATTTTGGATTAAGCAACTGAAAACAAAATGGCCGAGTGGCATAAATGTGGACCCTGGTCTTGCTGATCAACGTGAAATTATTCCATTCAGTTTAACATACAATCGAAAAAATGTTGAAATTTCAGAAATTTTGAAAGATGAATATCATAAATTGCAGGATAAAATGAAAAAACCTCTCAATTTGCGTCCAGTGATAGCCTTTAAGAAAAACTCCAATCTACGTGACATCTTGGTTAATTCGAAATTAACTCTTCAAAAACCTTCAGAATGAATGATATACTGTATATTATTCATATTTTATAGGCCATACCGCCTCTATCAAACAAACATAACAAATCTCAGACAATAAAATAAATAAAAAATATCTCCCAACCTTGGGAGATCCTGAGCCAGTGCGTTTAATCATATAACCACCACCAGCACCACCACCACCATTGCCGCCGCCACCACTACCACCACCACGACCAACCATCCACCACCACCACCACTCACTACTTCCACCATCCACCAACCCCACGACCACCACCAACATCAACAGCACCCACTCTGATTTGTATATTGAGGGATGTGGGTGACACGGCTGGATATATAGCTACAATTATCAAATCAACATGCACATCAAGAATCAATGATTTATTTGTATCCATATTTTGAAATTGAAGAACATATTACATATGATGAAACATGAAAACTGTAGCATAAACAAATAGTCAATGTTCTGGAGTTCCATTTATTGATGAGTAAACTGATTCTTTATGGATCAGATCCATCACCAACAGAATCATCATCATTATCGTTAGCATCTAGATTGTTCCTTATGTACTTCTTGATCAGACTGCTTCATCGTATGCATACCCCTCGGTGATAAAATCTTTAGTTTCCCGATGAATTATTTTAATGAGCGTAGAGTTCTGTAATCATCTCCACTAGAACATTATGTCTATACACTTTGTAACTAAAGCATCAGCATATATGGGAATAGACACATTGCCTACACCATTTGGGTCTTTGTTCACTTCGCCATCCTCGTCTAAGACATGCTTAATATTTTGGAATATGGTGAATAGTCCCTGATTGCCTATGGCTTCTTTATCATCTTCATCTTCATCTTCACTCTCAGACTCCGCGGAGTCATCACCAGCTTCACTCTCTGACTCCATTGGCTCATCATCTTCACTCTTCATCTCTGTCATTTCTTCATCTTCACTGTCTGATTTTCGCTATCTTCATCATTATGGAATTGGATCTTATGGTGCTTCAGGTCATTTGACCTATCAAAAGTTGAATCACATTCAAAACATTTACGTCTCGGCATATTGATTATAGGATAAATCTAGTAAGCATTCACGTTACAAGGTTCTACAAAGAAATCTTCTGACTGCCTAAAGCTACCTAACTACTCTGCCCTTACATGACCAACCACTTTGTGATGTCTAAACTGGAGTGAGAAAAGGGATTGAATTTGAACCGTTCTATAGGATTATATGTACTGTGGCTGCAAATCCGCAACATGTGGCCGCACATGTATGCATGCATGTGGTTGTGCATGTGTGTAGGGCATGTACATACACATGTTGCCGCATGTATAAATGTGTAGCCGACTGTATAGCAGAACATTTTTTTGAAAATTTAATAATTAAACGACTGTCACTTTAAGGACCACTCATTAAATATGATAGATAAAACTATCTATATAATATTATACAACATCGCTTAGTTTACCTATTACCCATGTAATGTGCTGATTTTTTGGAAAATTAAATGATTGGGAGACGCCGCCCCACCCCATCTCAGGCAAGCAAATATTTTTTGATACTAATTTGACATCGAAAGTTACATGCGGCCGCAAATCCACATCATGCGGCCGCAAATATGCAACATGCAGCCGCAAATCTGCAACATGCGGCTGCAAATCCACAACATGCGGCTGCAAATCTGCAACATGCAGCCGCACATGTATGCATGCATTTTGGCATGCATGTGTGTCCAGATATGTACATACACATGTCGGCCACATGTATAAATGTGCAGCCGCCTGTATAAAATTGCAGCCACAACATTAAAAAAAATGTAATAATTAAATGACTGCCACTTTAAAGAATCTCCTTAAATATGATAGATAAAACTATCTATATAATAGTAACCTACCAACCCCATTCGCAGGCAAATTCATGTTATATACACCGTTCACATTTCCATAACAATTTTGAAAATTTAATAATTAAATGATTGGCATCTTTTTGAAAGTGACTGACTTAAACCATGAAGGGGTGGGGGCCATCACCGCCCACCTAATTAATATGGCACGCCTATTTAAAAACACATTAATCTATATCATTTAGAACAATAGCGTTTAGCCAGCCATTTAGAGGGGATACATGCATGAACAATAGCAGCCATCCACTCATTTAGAACAATAGCGTCCACCTGCTCATTTAGAACAATAGCCTCCAGCCACGCATTTAGCAGACTCCACCCACTCATTCAAATCAACCAATCAGAATGCAGCATTTAAATAGGTCAATAGCTCATTTGCATAACAATAGCCACCGGCGACCCACTGTACTACTCAAGTGTATGAATTGTATGCTATTTAATAAACATTCTGTTGAAAATTCTGAAACTATTTTGACTGGGCCATGTTAAAATAGTTTCAAAATTGTCAACAGCCTAGGTCAAGTTCGACTCGCTAACTATAGTCAATTTCATGGTTTGCTGAACATGCGCAGTCGCTATGACAAGCTGAATGCTGAATAGTAAAGTATAGTTCGTTGATACCCGGTTCCTCATTGAATTACTATTGCAGAGAATTTGGAGCCGGGTACCAGTCTCCATTAACACTTTCTGTTGTCTGTTTTGATGACCTACGAAAATGGGTTATTCTTGTCCGCTAAGATGTCAAAAAGCATCCATATAACATAAAATGGGAAGGAATATGGGTTTGGGAACATTGACATACAGTCGGAAAGCATAATTTCATCAAACCTAAGTTATTTAATTAAATATTTACACTTTTATATGCATTTATCATGGCAAGCGATCTGTGTCCGCCATTTTGAAATTTACGCAAATTTTGCACTAACCATCTGACCCGAGCTCGGGGGCTGGGTTGATTATAGTTGACTAGCTAGTTAACCATTTGAAGTTCGACTCAGAATCTAGTTAGCTATAGTGGTTATGAGTCGAACTTGACCCTACTTGTATAGTTGCCTTGAAATTGGGATTCTGATAATTCAGTGTTCAAAGTATATAAATCAATTGCAACACACGTAAAGCGTGGGTTGACCTCAGCTAGAAATTGTTGGGGCATAGCTAAAAATGGATCCCTCTATTATCTGACATCATAATTGTCTATATAAATTGATTGCAACACGCGCAACGCATGGGTGGACCGCAGCTAGAAATTGGTGGGGCATAGCTAGAAATTGATCCCTCTATTATCTGACGTCATAATTGTCACTGGCCAGGGGGTGGTGTGGAGGTGCCAATAATCACGAAACAATGAGTTGAAGTTGATGTTGCAAGGATTTTAATTTAAATGGTGTAGACGAAAGATGATGCAGCAGTAATGGTGTTGGGGTGAAGATGTGCCAACCATATTTAATGGTGGCTTGCAAATATACATAAACAGACACTCTAAAAATGTGGCAGTGGTAGCTAATAGCATACAAACAATTTCAGTTAAAATGGTGTATAAGAATAATAATGGATGGATGGACAGACGGTAAACTCATGGACGCCACATTCGTCTATTTAAGATAGACAATTGTCTGACAGAAAATTATGGATGGACGGGTGGCTGGACGGATGGAAGAAATGACTGATTGCGAATGATCACATTCAAAAACTGTATACAAAATATATATAGCTATAATAAATCGCATAATATAAGCATAATTATGTTTACCAAAACCTTCCCAGGACGACGAAATCTTGATAATATAAGATAATAGGTAGGTAAAAACTTTATCAATGATGTTAGTACTTGAAATAGGTGTAAAGCAATTAAAGTCTGACGTCAATTGTGTAGAAAACAACATGGTGCAGGTTGACACGCAAGGAGTTCAAGTGCCCTCACCCTCATCACACTAAACACAAAATGGATTAACCGTCCAAATATAATGGCAGACTCACACACACACATGCACGCACACACGCACGCACGCATGCACGCACACACACGCACACGCACGCACGCACGCACGCATGCATGCACGCACACACACACACACATGTATGACAAACAACAAGCCTTCTGTAAGTCAAAGCAATACTTGTCCCCTACCAGGTGATATAAGAGATTGACTGTCAAAAATTTCATTAAAAATTGTCAAAAGCAGCTGAAACTCGAACTTGATCTGAAACTTCTCATAACATAGAAATAAACCAAGTCTCAGTTATATATGGTGAAGGAGAAGGAAAAAGTCTAGAAAGCTGATATGTTTGGATTTCATAAGTCGAAAGGGGACATAACTCCATCAAAACATGACGCAAAGGCATGAAACTCGAACTTGGTCCGTAATTTCTCATAATAAAGCAATGTACCAATTCTTAGTTGAATATCTTGAAAGACTGCGAGAAAAAGGGTAGAAAACTAATATTTTTCATATTTCATAGGTCGAAAGGGGGCATAGCTTCATCAAAAATTTATACATATGCCTCAAACTCGAAGTTGGTGTGTAGCTTCTCATAACAAAGCAATGTAGCAATTCTCAGTATAATATCTTGAAAGACTGCGGAAAAAAGTGCGGAAAACTAATATTTTTCATATTTCATAAGTCGAAAGGGGACATAACTCAATGAAAAATTAACGAAAATGTCTGAAATGAGAACTTGCTCTATAACTCCTTATACTAAAGCGATGCACCAATTTTCGCTTAAATATCTTGAAGGCGTGCGAAAAAATGTGCGGAAAGCTGATATTTTTCGTATTTCTTAAAACGAAAGGGGGCATAACTCCTTGCAGAATTGACGAAAATGTCTGAAACTCGAACTTGTTCTGTAACTCCTTATATTCAAGTAATGCCCCAATTTTCGCTTAAATATCTTGAAGGAGTGTGAAAAAAAGTGCGGAAAGCTAATATTTTTCATATTTCTTATGTTGAAAGGGGGCATAATTCCATCAAAAATTTACGCAAAGGCCTGAAACTCGAACTTGGGCTGTAACTTCTCATAACAAAGCTATGTAGCAATGCTCAGTATAATATCTTTAAAGACTGCGGAAAAAAGTGTGAAAAACTAATATTTTTCGTATTTCATAAGTCGAAAGGGGGCATAACTCCATAAAAAATTGACGAAAATGTCTGTATCTCGAACTTGCTCTGTAACTCCTTTATAGTAAAGCGATGCAGCGATTTTTGCTTAAATATCTTGAAGGAGTGCAAAAAAAGTGCGGAAAGCTAATATTTTTCGTATTGCTTAAGTCAAAAGTGGCATAACTTCATCAAAAATTTACACATATGTCTGAAAGTCGAAGTTGGTCTGTAACTTCTCATAACAAAGCAATGTAGCAATTCTCAGTATAATATCTTGAAGGACTGCGAAAAAAAGTGTGGAAAACTAATATTTTTCGTATTTCATAAGTCGAAAGGGGATATAACTCAATGAGAAATTGACGCAAATGTCTGAAACTCGAACTTGCTCTGTAACTCCTTATACTAAAGCGATGCATCAATTTTTGCTTAAATATCTTGAAGGAATGCGAAAATAGTTGCGGAAAGCTGATATTTTTCGTATTTCTTAAGTCGAAAGGGGGCATAACTCCTTGAAGAATTGACGAAAATGTCTGAAACTCGAACTTGCTCTGTAACTCCTTATACTAAAGCGATGCATCAATTTTTGCTTAAATATCTTAAAGGAGAACGAAAAAAAGTGCGGAAAGCTTATATTTTTCATATTTCTTAAGTCGAAAGGGGGCATAACTCCATCAAAAATTGACGCATATGGCTGAAACTCGAACTTGGTCTGTAACTTCTCATAACAAAGCAATGTAGAAATTCTCACTAATATCTTGAAAGACTGCGAAGAAAAGTGCGGAAAACTAATATTTTTCATATTTCATAAGTCGAAAGTGCCATAACTCCATGAAAAATTGACGAAAATGTCTGAAACTCGAACTTGCTCAGTAACTCCTTATACTAAAGCGATGCACCAATTTCGCTTAAATATCTTGAAGGAGTACGAAAAAAAGTGCGGTAAGCTGATATTTTTCGTATTTCTTAAGTCGAAAGGGGGCATAACTCCATCAAAAATTGAGGCATACGCCTGAAACTCGAACTTGTTCTGTAACTTCTCATACCAAAGCAATAAACCAATTCTCAGTTGAATACCTTGAAGGACTGCAAAAAAGTGCAGGAAAACCAACTGCAACAGATGGACAGATGGACAGATGGACAGACAGACGGAAAGACAGAGTGCAAACCTATAGCCCCCCCCCCCCCCACTCTCCACCCGGTTTTACCGGTAGGGGACTAATAAATGAAAACTGCAGAATTTGGTTTGCGACACGAAAGTGGCCTAATGCCTGATCTTCCCTAGTGTCGAGTTTGGAGGGAAGATGAAATTCCAGTGCACGCTTTCCTCCTTTTATAGTTTTTGAGATGACGTCACAGGAGGGTGGATGACCACGCCCGAAGTACTGGGTGATTCGGGCACCTCCATATACGGTTTTTCAGAAGTCCAATTATATATTCCCTTCACAGAAGGAAGGCAAACATATATAGAAGGAGGTAGGATAGCAGTTTTCAAGATAGATGCTTTTAAACTCGCCTGTTCAAATTTCAGGCTGGAACGCCCTATGGGGTATGGGAGAGCATGATTACATCAGCAGCCATGACCCCGACTCATCACCTCTCGCCGCCTCCTCCATCACGTCGTGGTAGCCATGTGGGAGGGTGACTCTCTTGTTTATAGCCTTTTGATATAATTTACAAGAAAACAGTAGTGATGATCACGTGATTCTTGTTTTGCAAGCACGTGGTTGATCAGAAACTTAGGTGGCTCATTTACGTGTCGAGAATTGCTGTTGCTGATTAGTCGAAGTTGATGGGAAAAATAGAAGTATGTTGCCTTTTTATTTCCATGCTCCTTAGGACAGCGTCCCTTATTACGCGTGTGATTTTAATAGTGCCTCCTCCTGTGTAAGGTGTATATATTCCTGCTCGTGTTGATTCTCGGGCGGAATTCATAGGTAGGAGAATATTTGAAATTCTCTGTGGTAATGTACTGTCTAAGTTGTTATGCTGCCTTGCCAGCCCACATGCTAATGATTTGTATACGCATTAGAACAGTTATGTTCTTGATCAAAATTAGGACAGTACAGTTGACTGTAATTCATTGTTTGGTTTAAACAGATCCATGCCTGCGGATGCCAAGTCTACTGACCCCGCTAAGCCGGACTGAATTTTCCAGGTGGGCGGACTGACAAACATCCTCCTCTGTGGGTAGGGCTAGTCTTCACCTCACCTAGACCAAACTTAATTGTTACAGTATCACTCGGAAAATGCGTGCCTCAGTTTACAGTTTTGTGTCAAAATGTTTCATTGCAGTTGTGGGGAGGGATACTGCGGTGATCGCGGTGACATCATTATCGGACATTGTATGTATTCTCTCTGTAATGGCCGAGCCTTATGCTGGTGGGACATAGTGAGGATGACCAAGAGGGGAGCTGTCATAACTTGAATCAGACCATTGTCGAATTTCATGTTCTGTGACATGACGTACTAGTTACCGACGACAGACTGCAGTCATCCGACTATCTTAATAAAGAAATCTATTATTACGTGTGAATGTGGTGTTTATTTTTAGCTGTCTCGTATATCGCTTCCAAGAGGTGGGGGTGTCCTTGTGGCAAGTTCTGTTGATGGCTGCGATGTCTCGCTCTTCACCATATGATCAGTTTTCCATATACTGCGCTGTTGGGGGGGGGGGGATTCTTGTGGAAACTATTGACTTGTTCTGATGATGGTAGTGTTCTGTTGTAGGGAAGTCGGGGTTGCGGTGTGATGCTGGCATAGTGTGCAGTGGGCATATCCAGGTTTCCAAGCTGGGGAATGCCGAGTCTATAGCTTTGCAGAAAATTAGGGGTGCGGTGGGTGATGAGCTCACCACATTTGTCTGGTAGGGAATGTTGTGGAAAAAGGTGTCTCTAACCTTTTCTGTTACAAAAGTTAGGTGCATGCTGCTATACTGTTGGTAACGTACTTAGATGGTGACGACTAAGCTGCTCGTTGTAATGAATTGCAGAATATCTCTGTTATACCTCCTATAACCGGATGTGTATGTAGTGTTCACGCATTGTACATTTGACGTATCCAGCCTTGAGGGGAAGTGTGTTCGTGGTGCTCCTAGCATGTGGCTCGGTGTGATGTTCTGACTGCTCATGGGGGCTGTGTGGGGGGGGGGGGCTTGGTAGGGCGGTTGTGGTCAGGGTGCCCTTTGGATGGGGATTGTCATCTCCCATTACACGATGGTTGGTACTCATAGTTTTTACGTACCGGGAATATTTGAGCCGAGAGTCTACTGAACAGGTTGCTTCCCCTCCCACTACCAGCAATGGGGGGTGGGGGTGGGGGGGGGGGGGGGTGGCTATGGTGCGGGATGCTCCCTCTTCTGAAACAGCGGACTCTCTCATATCTGAAGATTGACAGTCAGTAGATGACGAGTGGAGTGGGAAAAGGAGGGGACGTGTGATGTCCGAACTCAGTGCAGAGATGAGGGATGCCAGTTGGAGTGGGATGGCGTTGCTAATGGATGTGGCGCAACTTGGAGTGGGGGTGGTCCGGCGATTTGAGGGCTTGGAGAGGAAGTGCACCGAGTTGTGCAGTTTTCCTGTTGTCGAGAACAGTGCATATGCGTTAGAACAGTTATGTTCTTGATCAAAATTAGGACAGTACAGTTGACTGTAATTCATTGTTTGGTTTAAACAGATCCATGCCTGCGGATGCCACGTCTACTGACCCCGCTAAGCTGGACTATTTTCCAGGTGGGCGGACTGCCAAACATCCTCCTCTGTGGGTAGGACTAGTTTTCACCTCACCTAGACCAAACTTAATTGTTACAGTATAACTCGGAAAATGTGTGCCTCAGTTTACAGTTTTTGTGTCAAAATGTTTTATTGCAGTTGTGGGGAGAGATACTGTGGTGATTGCGGTGACATCATTATCGGACATTGTATGTATTCTCTCTGTAATGGCCGAGCCTTATGCTGGTGGGACAGAGTGAGGATGACCAAGACGGGAGCTGTCATAACTTGAATCAGACCATTGTCGAATTTCATGTTCTGTGACATGACGTACTAGTTACCGATGACAGACTGCAGTCATCCGACTATCTTAATAAAGAAATCTATTATTACGTGTGAATGAGGTGTTTATTTCTAGCTGTCTCGTATATCGCTTCAAAGAGGTGGGGGGGGGGGGGGTCCTTGTGGCATGTTCTGTTGATGGCTGCGATGTCTCGCTCTTCACTGTATGATCAGTTTTCCATATACTGCTGTGGGGGGATGCTTGTGGAAACTATTGACTTGTTTTGATGATGGTAGTGTTCTGTTGTAGGGAACTCGGGGTTGCGGTGTGATGCTGGCATAGTGTGCAGTGGGCACATCCAGGTTTCCAAGCTGGGGAATGCCGAGTCTGTAGCATTGCAGAAAATTAGGGGTGCAGTGGGTGATGAGCTCACCACATTTGTGTGGTAGGGAATGTTGTGGAAAAAGGTGTCTCTAACCTTTTCTGTTACAAAAGTTAGGTGCATGCTGCTATACTGTTGGTAACGTACTTAGATGGTGACGACTAAGCTGCTCGTTGTAATGAATTGCAGAATATCTCTGTTATACCTCCTATAACCGGATGTGTATGTAGTGTTCACGCATTGTACATTTGACGTATTCAGCCTTGAGGGGAAGTGTGTTCGTGGTGCTCCTGGCATGTAGCTTGGTGTGATGTTCTGACTGCTCACGGGGGATGGGGTGTGGGGGGCGCTTGGTAGGGCGGTTGTGGTCAGGGTGCCCTTTGGATGGGGTTTGTCATCTCCCATTACACGATGGTTGGTACTCATAGTTTTTATGTACCGGGAATTTTTTAGCCGAGAGTCTACTGAACAGGTTGCTTCCCCTCCCACCACCAGCAAGGGCGGGGTGGGGTGGCTATGGTGCAGGATGCTCCCTCCTCTGAAACAGCGGACTCTCTCATAGCTGAAGATTGACAGTCAGCAGATGACGAGTGGAGTGGGAAAAGGAGGGGACGTGTGATGTCCGAACTCAGTGCAGAGATGAGGGATGCCAGTTGGAGTGGGATAGTGTTGCTAATGGATGTGCCGCAAATTGGAGTGGGGGTGGTCCGGCGATTTGAGGGCTTGGAGAGGAAGTGAACCGAGTTGTGCAGTTTTCCTGTTGTCGAGAACAGTGCAAGGTCCCATTTAGCCTCTTCACTTCCATGCTATTTATTACATGTTACATCCCACAGGAAGCATGGCTTGGACAGCCTCAGCCTCCGCTTGTGGCAACTCTATAATTGGGGTAATAGCATGAAGTGGGTGGGAATGGGAAGAGGTCGGAGGAACAACTTTTCAATCCTTCTCCTTGGACAGCACAAACGAGAAAGTCTTCAGATACGACTTCCCAGATCATGTAGACCCGCTGTGAGGAGGGAGAGGGCGAGTACATAGCTCGTCATCGTCCTCAGCATTAGTCATATGTTCACCAGACTCCTGGTTTGCTAGGAGAGGGGCTGAACTTGCACCGCAGTGCTCAGGACTAATGACTGGAATACATGATTCCGTAGAGACATCAGTCTGGGTACCAGTGTTACATAGAATGACCAACCCGAGCTCTGGCACTGGGTCGTCACTAACACAAGGATTAAGTCGATCGAAGTGAATGACAGGTCAGACCATCCGAGGCATGGATCCGGTAGGTCACATCTGACTTCTTACCCACTACCACATAGGCGCCTTTCCACTGGTAACTCGGTTTACTCAGCACGTTTGCAGAACGTCGCGTATCGTGAACCCAAACCATTTTCCCTGCCTCATATGGATCTCCATGCCATGTTTTCTGACACCGGTCTGCAGTGAATAAAGATTCTCTTACTAATGTATGGGCTTGTTCTATCCTCTGCTACATGAGCTCTACGTAAAAAGATGGTGAATTTTTCTCTCCTGGAATTCTTGGCATGGCCAGATCCAAAGGAAGGCTAATTCATGGCCTAACATTAACCGAGCCGGGGTATATACCCATGCTGGAATGTATTGATGTGCGGTATGCCATGAGCATGTAGGGAGTCATAGATCCCAATCGCGACAATCAAGGTGTGTTTCCTTAGTCAACATCACCGTTAGAGTTCTGTTGAATCTCTCTACCATTCCATCGCCGTGCGGATGGTACAGTGTTGTTCTTGTTTTGACTATGTGAAACAATTTGCAGAGCTCGGAGATCAGCCGGCTCTCAAAATTACTTCCTTGGTCGAAGTGCAATTCACAGGGCATGCCGAAGTGGCAGAACACATTGCTAAACAGGACCTCCACTACTGGGGATGCCTCTTGATCCGGCAAAGCAAATGCTTCTATCCACTTCATAAAATAGTCTTGCAATACAAGGATGTACTTGTTTCCTTCATCCGTCGTATTCAAGAGTCTGAGCACATCAATAGCCACTCGCTCCCATGGCACACCAACAATTTTAATTTGTAGAGGTGCAGTGTGGTGCTGGCCAACAGCGCGTTTTTGACATGGGACACATTTTGTGACCTATGCCTTCACACTATTGCGTATCCCGATCCAGTGGAATCTTTGTTTAAAGCGTTCCACAGTTCTTTCGATGGCTAAATGTCCAGCGTTGTCATGCAGTTGTTGTAAAATCATGACTTTATAACGCTCAGGAATTACTATCTGGTTGTTAATGTAAAGGATGCCATTATGTGAATGGCATTCCTCAAACCTCTGATAATAATATTTAGCTGCTGCAGCCACTGGGTTGATAGATTCATTAGGAGGTTGTACCCCCTCCTGGATCCATGCATATGTTTGTCGTGTTTGCGCGTCTGTTGCCTGCTCATGAGCGATTTTCTCCACATCCCAATCTGCGCATCTTAGCTCGAGGAATATGGGAGATGGCTGTGTTGTATGTGTCACTGTGGTGGCCACTGCTTGTTCACCCTCAAGCCAGAGTCTGCTCAAGGCATTGGTATTTCCATGCACATTGCCGTGTCAATGAACGGCATTGAAGTTAAAGGCCTGCAGGGATTCCTGCTACTGCCCTACATGGCCCTCCGGATATCTTAGGTTTCTGAGCCAGCGTAGTGAAGCGTGATCTGTATGGAGTATAAATGGGTGACCGTACAGAAAGTGTTTGTAGTATTTGACAAAATACACAGCAGCTAACAATTATCATGTAGCATTTCTCTATCTTGTTCAGAGTACGTGAACCATAACCCAGTACCTGCTCTGTTTCATCATCTGTGACCTGAGATAGAACTGCACCTATTGCATAAGCAGATGCATCAGTGTCTAATATGAAATCGAGGTTAGTGTAGGATGAGCAAGAATTGGTGCAGTTGTCAAATGTTCATTCAACGCCCTGAAGAAACCTTCATATTCACTCGTCCACTCGAATGGTCGATCTTTCTCGGTGATCTGGATTAACGGGGATGCAATCTCACTAAAGTGACGGATGTAACGGTGATAATACTGGTAGAGACCGAGGAACCTCCTTGTGTTGGTTACTGAAGTGGCAGTCTGCCACTCTGCTACTGCTTTTGTTTTCGAAGGTTGCATCGCCACTCCTCCATATTACGTGTTCCAGGAATTCGACACTCTGTCTAAACAAGTGACACTTCTTGGGCTTGAGCTTAAGGTTTGCGGTATGGAACCGCATCAGAACCTTGTCTAAATTGGACAGGTTTGCTCAAACGAAGAGCCAAATACGATTACATTGTCAATGTAACAGAGACATATTTCCCATTGCAGGGTAGTTAATACCTGCTTAATGAGACGTTCGAACATTCCAGGAGAGCTGCACAAGCCATAAGGCATCTTGCAGAATTGGAAAAGACCATCTTGGCAGACGAAAGCGGTCTTCTCCCTGTCAACCTCATCCATGGCTACCTGCCAGTACCCACTAGCCAGGTCAAGTGTACAAAACCACTTGGTTCCGGAAAGGAATCTAAGGGATGTATTTTCCGTGGTAGCGGATATGTGTCCTTGACGCTGAGATCATTAAGGCAACGGTAGTCGATACAAAACTGCAAAGATTCATCCTTTTTATGTGCTAGTACTATGGGACTGGCCCAGTGAGATGCTGAGGGCTCTACGATGCCTGACTGCAACATGTCGTTAACCTGTTGATGTGCTTCCGCTTCCTTGTGAATGGGGAGATGTCAAACTGGCTGTCGTACTGGACGATTGTTTCCGGCATTGATGACGTGTCGCACGAGGTGAGTTTTCTCCCAGGTCCATGTCTCCTGCAGAGAAACTCTCCCAATATTTGTGTAGTATCCACCATATATCACGTTCGTCAGATTGTGTTAAACCAACTGTGGCGCATGTAGGGGTATGTGACGGCCATGTATGTCGAGTTCTTGTTGTTTGCAATGTATGACGGCTTCACTGGCACTGAGGAAATCAGAACCTAACAGAGCATCATTTTGAATAGAGGCAACTACAACCCTCTGAATGAATTGCAATTCCTCTATTTGTATAACGAGGTTTACCGTACCAGCCACCTGAACATCGGCTCCGGTAGCTGTCTCTAAAAATATGTTAGTGGCCCTAAGGGGTGGCTTTCGATGAGGAGGATGCTCTCATACAATCACCTGTTGAAAAACGGTGATGGAAGCTCCAGTGTCCACTGTGGCACTGGTAGAAACGCCACTGAACAGGCAAGCACACTTATATACCACTTTACGATGTGCTTGTGGAAGAGTTTCTAATGATACTGCTTGCGGAACCAATTTAGGTGGCTAAGTGAGGAAGGGACCAACTCGTCGTCACTGCTGCTGTAGTTGCTTGGTCGCTGACGGAGCTGGGGGTAGCAATGGTGGTGTAATTGATGCAGGAGGGCTGTACTGAGTGTTTGTATATACAGCAGGTTTGGACAGGACTAGTGTGGCGGCGACAGAGGGTTACCTGCACCTGTCACTTGGGACAATGCATTATAGGATGTTTGGTGGATGCGCAAAAGAAACAGTGGCGACGTTGTTGTTTGTCATGCTGTTTGTGGTGCTTCTTTTTGCGGATCCATAATGCGGAGTGCTGACTGTCGTCCACGTCACTACTACTGCTGCTGGGTGTGGTGGGTGATGCTGATAGGACTTGTGAACTGCAAACCACCAAGGGGCACCAGGTGTTAAGTGCTTTGGTGGTGGGTCGTGGTGCTTGTAAAAACGTTGTTTCATTGGAGGTGCTACAACCAACCACTGCCGTTTTTCATAGGAACGAGGGTTTGTGAGATGCGTTTATTGCGAGGTCACAAGGTTTCGCAAGGGGATGTTGGTGGTGCTGCGGATGCAGTGTGCATCATAGGCACTGACTTATGTGAAGCCGGATGTGTGATGTTATGTACTGTTATTGAGGTAGCGTTCTTAGTGGTTGTAGATGTATCCACCTGACATTGCTGTCTGGAGATCGTCGTTGAGCAGGGTTGCAGGAGTGGGCACTGAAGTGACTCTGTAATCAGTGCCCGTTTGAGTTTAAAGGAGGCTCTGGCTGTGGTGTATGTCAGTCAGCACTTGGAGTTGTAGAAGGAGGATGGTGAGGCATCGTTCCTTCCACTGGCCCGGCTGACTACATCTGAAACATGCGTTAGGTGGCTGTGTATGCGGAGCTATGTTACCTGTTGCTGGTCGTATAGTCGGTTGTGTGGTCACTGTGGTGCTGAGCGTTGTAACTAAATTGGTGAACGCCGAGATCTGCTTTGTTATCTCCTATAACCTATCGTGCATATTTTGCGCATTGCTTTTGTTGTGCTGGTTCCCGCATTCAGGGGCGTTGTTGTGGCCTCCCCAGTGGGACTGGCCACGCCCCCTTCCTCTGGGCGCATGATTCTGACTGGTGAGGTGTTCATTGTGTAATGCAGTGCTGTTACGGCCTGTTGCTGATGCTGGTACAGATGCAGAGATGGTGTTGGTCGCAATGAGGAGATGCACGTCATTCAACTCGTTGATAGGATGCAATTGATACCGCTTGGCTTTTTCCTGCTCTAAGAAGTTCTTTATTCTGACTGCCATTGTGGTCAGAGACTTAAGATTGTTATGTTCAAGGAGAAATAGATTTTCTTTAAGAGCTGGCTCACCGCTCAATGTGTCGATGAAGGTATCGAGATGTAGATGTGTTACTCCCTCGTGATTTGTACTGGTGTAAGCGTGTGTAACCAAGTCGCCAGATGCGACTGGCCAACTCCGGCAGGATTTCCACGGCGCATTTCCGTAGATATTTTAATTGAAGACGACTAGTTTCTCCGAGGGCCATGTCCCCGAATCATTCCGACAATGCACTTTCCAGTTCTGTGTAGGTCGGCATGTTGTCGGACCCAAAATCTGCCAGGACCTGACAGTTTTGCGGCCAGGTACTCTCCCATTTGTCCACCGATTGGTATGGCTGATGATTTCAAATTGGCATTTATAATTAGCCCAGTCACTCTCCCCCTTGAATTCTGCGGGAGAATGACTCGGCCAGGGCCATGATATGGTGTTGCCAGTGCGAATCATGGTGGCGGTGCAGGGGAGTGTGGTGTGAACGCGGATGCTGGTCTGCATGATGGTGGTGCTGTTGATGGATGTTCCCTGTCTGAACAATAGTCTCTCTGGTGCCGTGCCCATGATGGCAATTCCCATTGATGATGTTCGATGTGAGATAAATGTGTAGGCTCCGCCAATGCCTTATTGGAGATGGTCAATAAACCGGAGGAAGCTCTACTGGGTGCTGAGTCGGGCATTCTTCGTATGGAGGGGGTCCAGGAGACTGACGAGGTTGGTGTGTGGCATGTGAATGTGTGTACCTTCTGTTGTAAGATGCCAACGGTATTCCCGTATTCCAATATTCATACCGTGGTACTGCAGGGTAGCACGGAGATGAGGTTCTCATTGGAGGTGATATGGGACACGGTGCATAAGGGGAAGGCCATTGGTCACCTTCTGATGGTGCAGGTGAATGCACTGGGCATGAAGGTATGATGTGCGCCCATAGGGGTCTTTTGTGTGGATGATCGTGATCCGGCTGAGATATTAGTTGTCTATCGTGGATGTCCGACAAGGTGATGTAATGAGTACCTGACTGCGAGGCATCACAGAATGTCCCCTCGCTAATCGGTAAATACTCATGTTGATATGGTGCCGGAAATTCTCCACCAGGGAAATTTTGGTCGTAATCGGTAAGGACATGTGCCGCTCTGCTATCATAAGATGCGACTTCCACATCTAGGGAGTCCTGATCATCCAATGAAGGAGACCGATACACATGGGTGTTGAGTGTGAGTATGGGTTCGCTGCTCATTCAAGCCCCACATCGGGCGCCATTTGTAGCCTCCGGGGGTATGCATCGGTCCCGTCTGAATATTCTGTTCCACAGCACTGCATGTACACGATCCAGTCTAGCTGGTTAGCATCGGTTCTCCGGGTTACAGATCTTGTTTCACTAACACTGACACATGTTGTCAGGGAAGCTATGACGCACGCATGCGCGCTACACGATCTTACAGACTTTAGAAACGTATACCTGTACTATCCTACTAGGGGGGCAGGGGGGGGGGGTGTGTGGGCATGCTCGGAACGTACTTGAGACAGCCGTCCCATGCCCAGCTAGGCTGAGACGGTCCGTGCCGGTCCGGCTGATCCTTGCTACACTATTCATGTCTTCGATGACGACGACGACGACGACGACGACGAGTGACTGTTTTCTGCGGCTAAAAGGAGTGAAATCTTCAGCTGCCATCAGTTTTCTTTTATTCAACATCCTCCCCGCCCCCCCCCCCACCCCACCTCGTGTCTTTCCTGTTGCAAGCGTCCTAAGCTCCTTTATGTTCTTCTTAGATTACGTTTTTAGGTCTGATTCCAAGACAGAGTTGCACTATCCTCACAGAGTTGAATTGTCAGTGTGTTGCACAGTTTGTACAGTGCAGAGTTTGCCGAAATTCGGCTGCGTCACCAGTGGTGATTCGTGAATGAGTGCAAGTGTTTGCGATGACAAACATCTAGTTTGTTCAGAAGAGCTGTTAACGCTTCATATATGTGTCACAGTTGTAGAGAATTATTGAGACACGTGTAGCATTGGATAGGTGCACCTTGACTCTCATGCGAACCTTAATGCCGTTTTCAGAAAGACTGGAAAACAATGCTTCTTGTCATACAATGGTTTGCAATGTCGTTTGAACTACAGAGGAGGATGCCCAGGATTTTGCCCTTCCTCCACCTCTATCCGACTTGGCTGTGACTCCTTCATCATTCGTTTCCATTGTTTCGGACAGGTGTGCATGTTTGAAGTTGGTTTTGACTATACTCGCGAGGAGGTTTGTGGCCTTGACTTGTTTTACAGCTCCAGCAACGTCATCTGCATAATCCTTCTACAGTAGCACATCTAGCTTTGAGATTGCAAGTTTTGGTCTTGAACCGAATGCGATGATAAAGCTTCAGCGAGGTAACAGGCTAAGAGCACAGGTGGAAAACCATCTCCATATGGTAATCCTATTGATGTGTTAAATTCTGATTTGAAGCGAACAGGTAATTCTGTGTTTGCCAGGAGTCTCCCTAGTTCGCCACTATCACAATTAGCTTGTTGGAGGAACTCAAGAATCTGTGGTTTCTTGATGGCATCGACATGTCGATTCCCATGTTGTAGACATCCCCGCGCCCTGATAAACCCACCAATGTCAGCGTAAGTGATGCCCAGACAATGTTAGCGCAACTGCGTCCACTTTTGATGCCACTCTGTCAATTTCCTGTGAATCTGTCAATTTTTTCTCTGATAGGAGATAAGTTTATATTTGACAGAACCTTTCTAATTTCGTTTAAGGACACGATTCGCTGGAGAGATGTTCATGTTGTTTCTTGGGCTAGGTAGGGCAATGGTATGTGCCTTCTATAGTGAGGTATTGGATTAAGACAGAGTGGATGATGTTTATGATTGAGATGGTATGGCCTGCATGTTTGAGGAGTTCGTTGTTAATGCCATCTGGCCCATACGCACGACCATTCTTTAGCTTTCCTAATCTCGGCATTTGATCATTTGGGTTTTGTCGTTGTCTTGGCTGGCCGTCAAGCAGGTAAGTGACTAGTCTTCTGTATCGGTGAACTGGTCTTTGACCCATTCCCAGAATGTCTCAGACTTTCCGTAGTCAGAGTCGATGGAATGTCCTCCAGTTGTGTGTACAATGAGTGGTCTCTATGGTGTGCCATCTGGCCTGCATGTGTGGCCATTCTTTAGGGACGCCATTGCTTTCCTAGTTTCTGCTATTGGGCTTTGCAGTTATCGTGGCTGGCCATCAAAAGGGGTATAGTGGCTCATCTTCTGTATCGATGAACTGGTCTTTGAACTATGCTCAGAGTGTCTCAGCTTTTCCCTTGTCAGAGCTGATGAAGTAGCAATCAGAGTTGTGCACAGCTAGATGTTTCTGTGATGTGCTGATTCTTAAGACTAGCCGCTGATGATTTTACGATAACCATCAGTGGAAGTGATCTGGTCTGTCAGGTCATCTGCTCTTTTAATGTCAAGTTCTGTCAAACGTTCACTGATTTGGCACATCATATTGATTCCGATATTTCTTAGTTCGGTGTTGTTTTCGTTATTACTGCGTCTCAATTATTTTAATTTTACTCCTACAGCTTTGTGTGCCCGGTAGATGCGTGTAAATTATGAAATATGAAATCACGTCAATATAAGAGCTAGACGTTGATCAAGTTTCAAATTGATCGGGCCAAACAATATCTTTTTTAATCCTGTCCAAGAAAATTATTTAAATTTTTTTCTTCAAGTATTCGAATATACAGATCGATCACTATATTATATACTGAGGCAGACAACCAAGGATATGTCTGATTGGTTGAACGTAAATAATGGCAGCTTTCGTAGACTGGAGAACTGTATTTCTATTTAGCTATCAAAGCCTAAATATCTTTCTTTGGCTTGGTGATATCAATCTAAAATACCATGCATACGAGATGTTGCATGTTGTATCAGCTGAATGGTGTGTATAAGATAAGGTGGCTTTTCCTTCAAAGAATACAGCTTATTAGACCCTATGCTCGTGCGCATTTGTTAATTTACAATTGCTAATACTTTTAGCTATTCAGTACACGATAAAATATTGATATAAACAAATTACAGTAACAAAAACCAATAGCAGAAAAACAGCACGATTTTCGAGTAGCATTAATTTTCTCGTAGTATCTAAATGCCACCCATTCCAGAGAAAAGCAGAAAACATGTTCAAGGGTTTTGCCATAAACATTCCTCATTCAGACGTACATTCGATTCTCGTGTATTTATTTCTGTCCAGACACCCGGACGCACTCGGCAGGATATGGTGTCTATTCTATGCCACTGTTGAATTTCCAATGCGAATGATGTATTCACTCCTCGTTATAGTCATATCATAAGCGTAACTGTTGTTCATTTTGAAAAATGTAAGTGTGCTGCTAAGCTGAGTTGGCCAACACATTATTTCAAAACAAACTCCGGTTTGGAGAGTTAATTAGCGTTATCAATCGAATGAAAACAGAATTGCGTGCGTGCGTGCGTGCGTGCGAGCGAGCGAGCGAGCGAGCGAGCGTGCGAGCGTGCGTGCGTGCGTGCGTGCGTGCGTGTGTGTGGTCATTACTGGATAGTGCATATATATTGAGGATAGGCTACTTAGTGCTATACAATAATTCACTCTGTCGTGTACGCGCACCGCCTCACTCACAAATCTCATTTTTCTTTACTTTTACGGAATCAGAAACGCACATACAGTACAGTACAGTAGCAATGAAAGTTGACAAAGCCATGTAGGTGCCACCTGGAAAAGTCCCAAGCTAACTCCCAAGAGGCCTAAATAAAAGACACCCTATGGCTGTACAGGTAACCCAGGTCCACAGACACTTCCGAGCCATAATGGCAATATACCTTAAACAGACAAAACCATAATTTCGATACCTTAAACAGACAAAAACAAAAAGTCTAGTCAAAATTAGTTTTTCAAGAGAGGCAATCACCTAAGACCTTGCTGACCCAAAAATCTTCCTTATTCACTTATCTAACAATTCACCTTTCCAGAGTACCCACCCATTATATGACGTCATAATGAACTGCGTTGTGTGTACAATGACATCATAATGAATGACGTCATGAATGACGTCGATAAGTACGTCACGAACGCATATTTGATGACGGTCTATGGGCTGTTGTACAAATTGTTTGCTTTTACTATTTAATAAATATTCTGTTGACTATTTTGAAACTAATTTGACTGGGCGCTGTTGCTGCCTATGCCAGCAACAGTACCCAGTCTAATTAGTTACAAAATCTTCAACAGCTTCCCTGTATAGTTTTCAGGAAATTGATAGCCAGGGCATTCGGGGATCGATCAATCCAAACACGGCGAGGTGTGGGTGGAGCTTAGCTAGTGATGGGCGGGGCATAGCTAAAAATGGAAAGGTCCATTGACCCTTGACCCGAAAAAGATTTCAAGAAACCTACCCTAACCCAAATTTATGACTGGCTTTTAATACAATCCTAATAATAAACACACATTAATACCACCTTGCTTTAATTGATACCTAAAACGCCACCTAAGATTTTAAGAGCGTTAAATACCTATTCATAATTTGTTAGCCTACATTGAAATCTGTTTACCATTACTCTGTGACCTTTTCCCAACTTCCCCAATTTAACAAATTTTACCCAGTCATAGGGTCCTTACTGGGCCGGTACTGGCCAATGCTGGACCGTATAAAGCCAGGTATTGGCCCAGTAGCGACACGGTAACCCGCGTTATCAGGGAAAGATATATGATTTTAAAAATAAGTTGGAAGCTCAACAGAGGAATCTCATCTAACAATCAAGTATATGACGACATAATCAATTACGTCACATGTAGGCTCCGTAATGATTGACGTGGCTAAATTCTTCGTGAAACGTTAATAATCCGTCAGTTGTACGAATTATATGTCTTTGCTATTTAATAAAAAAACTATTTTGAATATTTTGAAACTAATTTGAGTGGGCAGCAACAGCACCCAATCAAATTAGTTTTAAAATATTCAACTACTCTCCTGTATAGTTATCTTGAAACTGGGAGCCAGGGAAGTCAGGACTTAAAGTATATAACTCGATCCCAACACACTCACAGCATGGGTGGAGCTTCGCTATAGATGGTCGGGGAATAGCTAAAAGTGGATTCATCCATTGAATGGAGATATATGTTGATTACATGACCTCTTATGCTGATTATTAAGGGATCTCTATTATGGTCAGTTTTAAGAGATTGAGTGCCTATTTATATCAATGAGAAAAGTGCTAATGGATGTTCGAAGAAAATCTTATTATTTCAATCTACCTTATAAACAGTTAAATACAATTTAATATTCAGTAAATATTCCTCATTTTATATAGTCCCTATGCTCTATTACTAGAAACTTGTGTACAGTGTATTGTTTTGTCACTGGGCACATCAGTGGACTGTATCTCTGCTGCTATAATACTCACCCATGTAGCTGAATGCATGTGCATGGGTGTTTGTATATATACTAAAGGCAATCTGCATCTAGTCATATATGTATCCAGTATTTGCATTATTATTATCAATTTATTGTATTGAATCTTGTCTCTGTATTGTTAATGTAAACTGCCTGTCACCTGATGGTGTTTTAATTCCGAGTGTGCACTGCAATTATTGAATGGCCATTTCCGTCTCTCCAAACAAGAGACCAGGCACATCGTCTAAGCGCGCGCATGTAGCCTTTAATCCACAAAATGAAATCGGTGCCCACAGCATAATGTCACTGTGACACTGGCACAGGTTCCCACAAACTTCAGAACAAGCGGGATATTGCCCAACGCATGAGATCAGGAGAGAATTTTAATCACAGCGCAAAAAATGAGTCGAACAATTTTAGGGCTGGCGGGAGAGATCTAGCTTACAGTCAGATGACGTCGAAATTTATGGCAGCAACATGTTTAGCAACGTGAAGCTAAAGCATAGGAAACTGAATGCGGAAGGAGACAAATTTTCGGGTTTGAGATTCAATCATTCATTTTCGGTTAAATCGGTGATGCTGAATTGTGATCACTTTGATTTAAAAAAAGAGGTTGATGAAAGCTGAAGGCAACAGTATATTTGACCAACACATCTGTCAATATAGACACGGATATTCCTGGTACGAGCGCACGCAGGATCTTGGCAGTGCAGTAGCGTGTTTGAGGATGTTTGAGTGCATTGGTAGTATTTCCTGTTCTCTTGTCAGTCCATTGGCACGCCTCTTCAAGCAGAGAAGATTAAAGCATCGATTAGAACGATATTTCTACGCTACTAGTCTCAGAGTATGATATAGGCCCTACATGTTTAGACATAAGGTGGCGCTGCAATTAAATGAAGCCATGTGTTGATGACAGGTTCTTTAATTTGTTTTCTATGACAAACTCCTGAATTCCTTAGCATTGCCGTGTAAAATAGGCGACGAATGCTAATAATTACGTGCGAGTGAGTGGGTGGGTGAGTGCGTGGGGGTGTGTGTGTGGTGTGTGGTGTGCTTGTCTCGGTGAGTGGGTGCGTGCTTGGGTGGGTGCATGGGTGGGTGAGTGAATAAATGGATGGATGAATGTCGGTTGGTCGGTCGGTCGGTATGAATTTTGAGTAGCATTGTTTCACTCTGTCTGCGCATCATAGTATTTAAATGCTACCCTGAGTTCAAGTGTTTTGACATAAACATTCCTCATTCAGACGTTCGTGTATTTATTTTTGTCCAGGACGCACTCGGCAGGATATAATGTCTATTTAATGCTACTACTGAATTGATACTGTGAATGATTCATTTACTTTGTAGTTAGATTGAGATAATAAATTCATACGGGTAATTGCTGTTCATTTTGAAAATTGAAAATTTTGAACAACTGAATGAATGAATGAACGAACGAACGAACGAACGAACGAACGAACGAACGAACGAACGAACGTACGAACGAACGAACGAACGAACGAACGAACGAACGAACGAACGAACGAACGAACGAACGAACGAACGAACGAACGAACGAACGAACGAACGAACGAACGAACGAACGAACGAACGAACGAACGAACGAACGAACGAATGAATGAACGAACGAACGAACGAACGGAACGAAGGGACGAACGAACGAACGAATGAATGAAATAAACTGCACTAAGAGGGTGTCTAACTCATTTACGCTATATTTTGCAATGCACTTAATTACCCCGTGACCTAGAATTATGTGACTTATAGCCAGACAAGTATGGAATATAGTATGGATTTGTCAAATTTGCTGATTCAAACTTTTGATATTGCAGAGGTTCTGTCATATGTCATAACTGCGTATTCCAGTATGCACTTAATACCTTCTGACCTAGAAATTCACATTATTAGTTCACCTGGTCAGAATGGCCAAGTGAGCTTATGCCACAGCAACCATCCGTCGTCCGTCCATCGTCTGTCTGCATGTCCGTCAACTTTCTCTTAAACAACTTCTCAAGTACCGCCGCGCTGATTTCAATTATATTTGGCAGGAAGCCGATCGGCCAATTTGGCCGGCAGCCATCTTGGATTTTATCCGATTTTTAGAAACGGCTTTAAAAATCTTCTTCGCCGAAACCACTTGTGGGATCGATTCAAAACTCATGAAATATCATCTATGTGTAAGCGCTGAACCAAGTTTGTACAAGGAAACTTGATTGGTCAAATAGTTCGGGGTGGGGTGGGGGAGTGGGGGTTGGGGTGTGTGGGGTGTGGGGGTCGGGGCATTTTGGATGACCTAGTCGTCGTCAAAGCGAGTTCTCCAGAACCGCTAAATGGATCGGATCAAAATTTGGGAGATATGCTTATCGTCTGGGGGCCATTAAAGTTTGTTCAAGGGAAGTTGATACATCAAAAAACATGGTTGACGTGGGCCAATCAAAATGTAGCGTGTTTCGTAGCCATTCTTAATGGATTTTGAAGCCGCAATTGGCTTTATTTAAGTTATTGGGTCTACTGATTTCAGATTTTCAATTTTCAAACTGTCGGATGAACAGTTTGGCGGCCATCTTGGATATTTACCCTGCCATAAGCTCCCATACTAAAGCAAAAGGAAATTCAAAATGTCTCCTTCCAGAGAACGACTTGGCCGATTTCAATTATATCTTGGGGCATAAGGATCCAAGTGTGTTCAGAGGAAGCCGATCGGCCAATTTGGCTAGCGGTCATCTTGGATTTTGGCGAATTTTTACAAACGTCTTTAAAAATCGTCTTCTCTGAAACAGCTTGGGGGACTGATTAAAAACCCATAAATATCATCTACGGCAACAGCTGAACCAATCTTTTCAAGGGAAGTTGATTGACCAAATGGTTCTTGAATTTTTCATATTTAGCCTTTTGGGTTCAAAGTGTTAAGAGAATGTGTCGAAACAACAACTGTCCTCCGGAATCATCATCTTCGTATGGAAACTTACATTCGTGTACTAAGCGGTAACCCTGTTTTAAATAATCGCCACTGTTTATGCTTCCAAAGGTTATCCGTCATTAAACACGTATTATGGTATGTGAATCACAATCTATGTGACTCCTTGGCATGATCATCATGCATAATTACGACCTTCATTTGGCAGCTTAACACTATTCGTTCTGGAATCGCAATAAAACAGGTCTAATATCTTGAAAGCAATTCCTTAGATAGCAACGACACATCGAAATTGTTTTCAAAATAATGACTAGTAGTTAACTTTATGTACAATAGTCCACTCAAAATAACACGAATTTGACAAAACCTGCCACTAATTGCAGCGGAGATGAAACCACCTAGAATCTGTTTGGGGGTGGGGTGGGGGTGGGGTGCTGGGTGATATATAAAAAATCTAATAAAATCTTTTGAGTGGAGCATGTTGAATTCAAGATGGGTGCCACGATGACTGCTAATCGAGTATAGCATGGCATATATCTCGAGAACGGTTCATTTTACCCCCACATAATGAATGTATTACGAGTAGATAGAAACATGTCCCTAATCCACCAATAAATAATGTCTTCATAAAGAAGTACATGTATTCCTTTACCTACAAACGTTCACTAATTGAGGTTGCAGAAGCATATTGCTATCTTGGTATTTTATTTATTCCCTCTGGTAACTTCAGAGATGTCTGAGGAAGATTGGCTGAACAGGCTAAAAAGCTTTGTCCAAACTTAAATCTGCCAATGTAAGAAACAATGTCTTAATGACGTTTAAACTATTCCATTCCGTTATTCCACCAATATTGTCATATTGTACAGAGGTTTGGGCCCCTTTCTATATGAAAGGTATCAATGAGCACAACTTTATGAATTTAGGAGATAATGTACCTGTTGAGAAAGTAAATATATACTAGGAGTTAACAGGAAAACTACGAATGCCGTCGTGAGGGGTGAACTTGGGCAGTATGCCCTAATAATAACTTCCTTGACCCAAGCAGCTCTGGATGAGGTTATGTGACATTGACTCTGAGGCAATAGTTCATCATGCCTATATGCATTCTTGCGCTTCGTTAGGTGAAACAAATTGGTCAACGCATGTAAAGAATCTATGGATAAATAAAAGTGAATCTTCCAAACAACTAAAAGATGCCATGGAAACAAGGTACAAATCGAACTGGCTTCTCCATATAAACAGGGACGTTATACGCCCTGTTGGCAAATTCCAACAGGGATCTAAGCTTCGAACTTACAAGACATTAAAAAATAACTTCAATGTTGAAAACTATCTACTAGTTAATGGAGACTATTCTGGGAGTAAGGATTTTGTCAAACTCAGATTCAGTGCACATAACCGGCAGATAGAAGTGGGGAGGCATACTATCCCAAGAACTCCAGTAGACAAAAGAGTGTGCTTACTTTGCTGGCGTTATTGAGGACGAGAAGCATCTCATTGCTTACTGCCCATTCTATGAAATTGTAAGTCTGACTCTATTTAATTCCCTCACCTCATTTGTAGATATCTCTAATTTTAGCTTAGATGGCACATTTTTATTCTTAATGTCGCGTATAATAAGGGGGACACTGAAGTTTGCAAATCGGTATTGAACTAAGTTTCAAAATACGCCATTAAAGGGTTAAATTCCTTAACAAATACGCTAAGCACCATACTGTCACAGCATATAAGGTGTTAGTCTATCCATCAACCCGCAGACTACATGATGGATATATATATTGAATGTTTTGGAGGTGATTTTACTAAGAGTTGTTGCTGCTTAGTTTTTCGGTCAGATTAATTTCGCAACATTCAGCACCTTACTGACACATTTCCTTAGAAATAGAGACACTGGTATTTAAGAGGTTAACAGGTTAATTTAATATCTAGCTATGTGTATATTGCATGTGCCGTTATAGTTAAAACTCTACAAACTAATATGTCTACTTGTCTGTTAAATCACATACTATACTATGTCTACCACTGATAATCCTGCAACATGATGTTTGTTTAGATATATGTATATAGCCGCCATACATTATTAATATTAATATATATTAGCAATTTTATATCATAATTGTTCACTATTCGTACTGTGTGTCTTGTAATCTATATTATGCCTGTGTAATCTTCATGTTTGGTTTCATCTTCATGTAAAAGATTTTGTGCCAATAAATAATCTGAATCTGTCCTGCACCCCATGACCACTCTACATATGACGTCACAACCCAACAGCTGACGCTGAAGTTCGAGGTTTGCAAACCATTTCTACATTCATTGGCAATGCTTAGTTCTCATTATCATTATACAAGAAGTCGTGGCATTACCGTATATTGGCATTGACAAGGAATCAAACCCACAACTGGCTAAAGCGCCTAGCATCATATCCCACAAACGCTTTCACCACACAAACGCCACAAGACAAAGTCTTATTTTGCCGGTGAGGCTTTCTGTGGTAGCTGATTTTGACCGTAATTACTGTAACTGGCTAGCCAGTTCGTGATTTGTGTGCACAGAGTATCACACAGTACCTCGCATGTACACACATCACATAGATCACGCTTTTCACAGCCATTATTCTTAGTTATACATGTAATCGTGGCACTATGATATTTTGGCATTGACAAGGAATCGAACCCACAACCGGCGAAAGCGCCTAATATCCTAGGTCACAAATGCTTCCACCACACCAACGCTACAAGAAAAAGTCTTACTTTGCCGGTGAGGCTTTCATGATGTGAGTTTCTGGTACACAGTGGTATTCTGTGATAGCTGTCAATGCCAAAATACTGAATCGCACCCAAGGAAAGCATGTAAAAGGATATTCTTGTAACGTTCTTGCCTTGTACATGTATGATTGAATTGACACTGAAACATTTGAGAATGGCTCCTTTCTTTGGTTCAAGGCGGAAATAGATATCGTGTTTGTTTCCTCCAGCAAGATGTATGTCAAATGATGACTCCGTTGATAATAACAACTAAACATTGCAACTGTATGTAGAAATGGTTTGCAAACATCGAATTTCGGTGTTACCTGTTGGGTTATGACGTCTTCTTCGCTTACATGCACGTTCCCCCCAATTCATGAAGCACCTCCTTCTATGAAACGCATCATATATAGAGTGGAGATGGAGTGCAGTAGATAGGTGCTATGTTTCTATCTACTCGTAATACATTTATGTGGTCGAAAGTGCACCGTTCTCGAGCTAGGCCTATATGCCATATTATAGCTAGCTAACGGCCATCTTGGCAGCCGTCTTGAATTCAACCTGTTCCACACAAAAGATTTTATTAGATTTTTATACATCATTTCTGAGACCCTAATACACAAAATAAAAGTGGTTTTATTAGCCTACTATTGCAATTAATGGTGGGTCAAACCCTAGATTGACTGGACTACACGGTAATCGAGATCATCAGCATTACTAGTGTAGCTCACGGGGGTACGCGCTGGTCCGTCCTGCTGCTCCGCTCCATTGCACTGCATGTACAGGATGTGTGGGAGGGCTGGTTAGCTGTGGTTCGCTGGGTTATGGATCCCGTATCGTGAATCTCCGAAAAGTACAAAGACCAACTTTTAGAGCCGGTGGAATGAGAACGTTCCAGTGGGGCCGTGCGACCAATTGAACCTCACCATCTCGTCCCAACTATTTGTGTCACTGGTATGATGGTCCATGACTCAATTTAGGAGCCCAAATATAATAATTAAAAATATGTACTATACAAACAATGATACTCGTTTGTTAGCACGAGAGAGAAAATATACAGTACATAGAACCAAGTTGGTGTCTTGTTAACATGGATTCGTCAGAGGTACCTCACCAATCCTTATATATCCATGAGATATCCCTGCAAGGGAGCGTCCTAACAAGGCCACTTATATGGTTTAATATAAACCATTATACCCCTGACAAAAATATTATTGTTGCGAGAGGAAAGTGCCTCGCGTGGGCCTCCGTCACAGGAACATGCCTTCAACGCCGAAATGGAGGAAGAGAACTGGCAAAAAAGGCCACTCTCTTGTTCAAACCTATGCTAAGTGTAGTGTGAGTCAACCTAATGAAATCTTAATTAATGTGATGCACGCTATATTATGTGAAGATGGGGTGGATGATTTCCATAGAATGCAACACCGTCATCTTATGTAAGTCCAAGATAGTGTATTGGTAGTTGCTGCTTTTATTTATGCGGTCCTTCTGATAAATCTTAAACTACCAGTTAGGTGTTAGATTTATATACTAGCTTTGGCCGCAAGTGGCAGGAATTTCTACCTATCTTTGACACATGAGTCTGACTGGCGAAGATGCTCGGTTTCCCTAATGTCACCCTCCGGAGCATCTCTCTCAGAAAGGCAGCGAGCGGACATGTTACGGAGTGACACCTTCAGAATCACATAACGATCTGGTTACATATCACACCACAACCACATACAACATCACTAGGACAAGTCAATATTACACAAGCATTTTGAAAAGCGCATAAAGGTTTATGGCGGGGAGTGAGAGGCAGATATCCATCCCTAGTGACCTTCCAAGACCGCACTCAGTCACTGCATGGAGTTAGATGGAGATCTGCGTCCTATCCGTCACCTGTGTGTCGGGAGCGGACCATCGAAGATCCGACTCCGGGGGCTAATGTGTGCCTGTCATTAGGATTAAGTTGCACTGCTGACCAGTTAAAATAAATATCTTTTCACATTGCTTCCTACTTTGGCAGGGTAATCTATGCTAACTGGTATCCGAAGATACAGAGGAGGTGTATGCAAAATCGACACTTTGGTATTCACCACTTGGACACCCCAATAGTCTCCCAAGTTGGATCATACCAACGTGTCGATGGAAGTTCCAGACAATTAATAAGCCTTTCGGCTGGAGGAGCATAGAAAGAGACAATCACTCAATATAATAAGAGGCCCTAAGGTATCTGGCCAATTTTTCACAATCTAGCCAGTGTGCGGTGTTACATATCTGCTACATCCGGAAAAGAGGCTTACACAAATGTCTCCTAAGGAGCGATTGTCCATAACGACTTTTAAACCTATCCTATCGAGCTAGAATAGCCAGGTTTAGTCAATCGCATGTCAGGTTCGCTCAATAAGAACATGAACAGTGACCCCAGTGTAAAATTGATGCTGCGGGAAAAGTGATGCAGATTTATTGTTGATGTATAGTATAGCCTAATGTACTGCGGTCCTAGTATTTTATGTAAAATAAACAAAACAAGTAACTAGGATGGCTGCTGCCATATACATACTAACTATCACAGTATTGATAATAAATCAGGTGCTCGTTAGTCATAAGCACAAAAATAAGGATAATATTTACATTAAAGATATAAATTATAAAATGCGGGCTCAGACAACTGGACAGTACCTATTAGTCATCAGTACCTGTAAAGAAATGAATAAATACAATAATACAAAGATATAGCTAAATGAGTACCTATTAGTCATCGGTACTGAAAAGGTTCATAAATCATGGTAGATGCTGCGTTCCAGATGAGGAACGCGAGATGACACGATTCTGGAGTTGCTGGGAAGTCTCAGCAGGCGAACTGTTGATGCGGCTCACTCGCAAAGACCGTGAAGAAGAACGACTGTAGTTCTGGATGTCCACTAGATAGTCATAATAGCTAATACAAATAAATAAGCAGATGGTTGGAAAGTTCTGTACTGTATCCATAAGGAGGGCTACAGTTGAAAGTTATAATTATAAAATGCGTGTACATTCCTGGGTACACCATTCATGGTACACTGTATAGCTCATGTGGCATACAAGGCAGAGTCCCACCAGACTGTGGCCTAAAAGTTAATTAACACACGACATGCTGCGCGGAAGTTTGATCGCCACTTTTCAGCATGGTTCGGCAGATCTGACGAGTTGTCCACCAAGATTCACCACTTGTTCTACATACTGGAGAAATTACATTGGAGCCCCGAGGCCCATCTGCAGAAAGGCTCCTCCGAAGAGTTGGAAGTGAGGGACTCTTCTATTCTATTAGTTGCCCCCAGATGGCCATCCGAGGGCCTACAAAAACTTAGATGCGGATACTGCGATTGCGTGCCAGAGACTAAGAACTGAAATCTGAGAGGCACTGCTGCGGTTATAAGGGAACCACAGTCAGTAAGCAGTTGCGCACGTCTTGCACTGCTCTGTCCACACAACCTGCCACTTGTTCTCTCTCGCCAAAGTGTGGTCTCGATTCTTGGTTTTGCGCTCCTTTTATACTACTCATGATGTCATAGGCAGGACGCCCAGCCAATCAGCGGGTGATCTCTATCCAATCAGCGTGCAGATAGGAAGGGCGAGGACGCTATCACGTGATCGACATCTTCCCCCCATTCATTTAGTACATACACATGTTTACGACATCCCAGTAATATTTTGAAAATAATTTCAACGAGCTAAATTAGGATAACTCGGCCATTTCTGGTCCAACTTTAAAAAGGTAAATAGTTTTAGAATCCGCGCCTCATTCCTGATACGATGAGACGAGAATACTAGAATTTAAAGAACTTACGGGCACCGACCCGGTACACTTTAGTATGCATTCGCTCCCAACGCTGACGCGTGTTGTCAGGGAAACTTTGACGCGAGCGCATGCACGCTACGCGATCACACGGACTTTCACAGAAACCTCTCTCATATGGCTTTATACACGTGTACTATCCTACTCAGGGGGCATGCTTGGAACGTACCCGGAGCCGTCGTCCTGTACCCAGCTAAGCTGGGACGGTCCGTACCCGTCCGGTCGATCTGCGCTACACTAACATCACCATTGCGGTATTGTGAATCTATGGTGTTTGATCTTTTATTATTTTTTACTAATTGGCCAAATATTTTGCTTCTCTTCACAGTTCCAAATCGCTAATAAAACAGTCCATCTTAGAAAATGACTTTATGAAGTACCTGGATAGCTCTCAGATACGTGAGATCGTTGACTGTATGTATCCGGTGGAATACTCCAAAGACAGCATGATTATCAAAGAGGGTGACGTCGGATCATTAGTCTATGTAATGGAAGGTGAGTTGTAAGAGGAAACCACGATATTTTGATGTTGCAATATATAACGAGTCGATAAAATTACAATGTACTTTGCAATTAAGAAAAATATCAAGAAAAATATTGTTAAATCTATTTTTCACCGATTGCAAATCAAATGTACTGTATTGTCAAATCTCGGCTTAAGCGGTCACTAGTGAGGATTAACAAGTACGATCTGCTTTGTCAATAAATCTCACAGATTTGACATGCATATAGAATGACTGACTAACCGACTGATTGACCAGCAGGCCGACTGACCAACTGATAGCCGATTTACTGACGGACCGACAGACAACCTATTAATGCAGAGTGTAGTTACATAATAGCGTCATAGGCCCTACGTAATACGGGAAATGGTCAAATTAAAATGTCATAACCAACTTGCAGTTTTATTTCACTTCGAAATCCTGAAAATCTTTTGACCGATGGTGTTCAAATTCGGTAGATGCGTATGCTTCGCATACGTGAACAACACACGATTCGTTGAAATTAGGTCAACGAGTATTTCATGGAAATTTTTATTTACGGTTCTCTACAAAGCGTTGGAGAATTTTGTCAAATGATCACAGACGAACATTGGCGCGGTTGCAAAGTTTTGTTCCAGTACTAACACTATATAGGCTCAGGGTTAAATATACTACTTTTTTATTGCGACTCGTAAATAAATTAATTTGCTTTCTGTATCGGTCTGTCTGTCGGCCTGTAAACATTTTTATATTTGTGACAAACCCGCATAGGCCTAGCCTTTCCATTTCGTAGCTATAGCGCGTTGCGCTTGTTTAAATGAAAAAAACCACGTTGGTACTATGCCAAATGTGAAATTAATCATGTATAAATATGAATGTATTTCTCTGTATATCTTGTGCATTAATATTATGGAACTCGCTGCTAGAAAAGTTGGTGCAAGGCACTGGCAATATTGTATGCCGTTTTTAGTCCACATGGTTGTGTTTTCTTAAGATGTGTGGTATAAACACCATCTGCCTTAACAATAGGTGGACTCCAAGCGTATGTGATCATTGTAGACAGGTTCTAATGCTATTATTGTATTATTGTAGACAGGTTCTAATGCTATTATTCCTATACTCCACAGTGGGTAAAGTTGAGGTAACGAAGGATTCACAGAAACTTGGTACTATGGGTCCTGGAAAGCTGTTTGGGGAGCTCGCGATCCTTTATAATTGTACACGTACTGCTAGCGTCAGGGGTATGTATAACCGTATGAAAGAACGCTCCTCCCCCTCCTCCCCTCCTTCTCAACCACTCCTCCTCCTTCCCTCCCTCTCCTCCTCCCCACCCCTCCTCCTCTTCCCTCCCCCCTCCTCCGCCTCTTCTCCCCTCCCCCTCCTCCTCCTCCTCCTCCTCCTCCTACTACTACTACTACTACTACTACTACTACTACTACTACTACTACTACTACTACTACTACTACTACTACTACTACTACTACTACTACTACTACTAGTACTACTACTACTACTACTACTACTACTACTACTACTACTACTACTACTACTACTACTACTACTACTACTACTACTACTACACTACTACTACTGTGTACGTACGTACGTACGTGCCTGCATGTGTGAGTGCGTCAGGCGGGCGGGAGTGTGTGCGTGCGTGCGTGGGTACGTGCGTGCGGAACGCGTGCGTTGGGTGGTTTGAGGATGGTGGTGGTGGTGGTGTGGTTTGTAGTGTTGGTGTTGGTGGTGGGGATTATTATTATTATTATTATTATTATTATTATTATTATTATTATTATTATTATTATTATTATTATTATTGGCGAAAATCAGAATTGTCGCCAATATATCGATGGGTTTCATTACTCCGTCTGCCTGTTTGTCGGCGTCCAATCTCGGTTAACTCTTTGGTTTAGCCCAACATATCGTCTTATATCTCGGTGGGTTTTTACCCTATTGAGACTAAAGGTCGCCACATGCTTCCTTATATCAAGTAGCGAGTTTAGGTGAAAACTCTCGTAGCTACTCTAGGGTAGATGAGCATGTGATCAGTTACCCTCGCGTAAATGAGCACGTGTTTAAATTACATTGATTTCAATACAAACACGTGACTACTCGATTTACCCTTGCCGATAGGTGGGTAGCCCCGAGTAGGTACTAGAGTACGTACTCCAGCCGTTTAGGTGCTACTCTAGTAACTCGAGTAGCTATCCTACTTGGGACGTAAACTCGGCCAAGGGGATAT
The DNA here is from genome assembly GCA_034401795.1 of Chaetoderma sp. LZ-2023a. NCBI lineage: Eukaryota > Metazoa > Mollusca > Caudofoveata > Chaetodermatida > Chaetodermatidae > Chaetoderma > Chaetoderma sp. LZ-2023a. The sequence continues at coordinate 276,472 of JAVVLW010000075.1, read as the reverse complement.
CATGAGGTCTAAGTTCAAGATCACTGTGACCTTGGTATAAGACTATCTTTTACATTTAACTTTTAATTGTTTTATATCACATGATTGGTTCACCCTATTGCGACTAAAACTGGACACGTGGTTTCTTATATAAAATGGATGCAGCACAATGGTATTGCGGTTATGAGGTCAAGATTTAAGGTCACTCTGAACCTGGTATAAAACAATTCTTTATGGTTAGCTTTGATTTAGATCTAAATACCGTTTTATATATCTGTGTGGCTTCACCCTATTGTTGCTAAACTTGGACACATGCTTCCTTATGTCAAGGGGACTGAGCATAATGATATTGAGGTCATGAGGTCAAAGTAGCTCAAAGTTCAAGGTCACTTTGACGTTGGTATAAAAAATCAAGCATGTTTTCAGCCTATTTATTGAGACTAAACTTGAACAAGTGATTTCGTATATCAATGGGATTGATCACAATGGTATTGAGCGCATGACGGCAAAGTTCAAGGTCAGTGTGACCTTGGTATAAAAATATTTGTTAAGCTTATTTTTGCGTATCTCAACATATCATCTTATATATATATAGGAATGGCTTCGCACTATTGGGACTGAAGGCAGACGCATGCTTCCTTATATCAAGGGAATTGAGCACAATCATATTGAGGTCATGGTGTTACGGTCATTGTGACCGGTGACTTGTATAAAATGCACACTGATGTTTTGTTGTTGTTATCGTCGTCGTCTTCGTCGTCGTCTTCGTCGTCGTCGTCATCGTCGTCGTCGTCGTCGTCGTCGTCGTCGTCGTTATTATTATTATTATTTTTATTATTATTATTATTATTATTATTATTATTATTATTATTATTATTATTATTAACTCACCTGGCCTGAAAGGCCAAGTGAGCTTATGCCATGGCGTCCGTCCGTCATCCGTGTGTCATCCGTCCATCGTCCATCCGTCGTCCGTCAAATTTCTTCTCCTTAACGGTTTGACCGATTTCAACCAAATTTGGCTGAGTGGATCCTATGCTAGTACCATCCAGATGTATTTTTCAGAATTTTGGTTTGTCAATTTTTTTGGTTGAAAACCTTAAATGGTCAAAATGGTACGCCTCCTTAGCTGCTTGACATATTTCCATCAAATTTAACTAGATGGATTCTATGTTAGTAGGCTCAAGAACCTCTATTCACAATTTTGATTGATGAATTTTTTGGATGAAAATATTAGATTTTATGAAAAATCTACCGGAAATGGTCACCTTGCTTCTTCTCCTTAACATTCTGAGCGACTTCAACCAAATTTGGCTGAAAGGATTCTGTCACGATAGGCTCTAGAACTACCATTGAGAATTTCTTTGGGGGGGGGGGGGGTAGGAGGGGGTGGGGGGGGGGGGGGTAGGAGGGGGTGGGGGGGGGGAATCTTAGATTTTATTTTTAAATGTTCTGGAAATTGTCAAATTGCTTCTTCTTTTTACCATTATGACCAATTTCAACCAAATTTAGCGAAAGAATTTGATGGTGATATACTGTCCATTCATAATTTTGATTTGTCAAATTTTTTGGTGAAAATATTAGATTTTATGAAAATTTACTGGAAATTGTCAAATCGCTTCTTCTCCTTAACCGCTTGAGCGATTTCAACCAAATTTGGCCGGAAGGATCCTATGTTAATACCCTCTAAAATGTTTATTTAGAATTTTGATTCATCAAATTTTTGGGTGAGAAACAGGCCTTCTAGCCCGTTCCATATTTTTCGATATGAGCACATGTGCCATATTCAACGGAGTATTTTCATTGGCTGTTGGGTGCGCAATCCATTCTTCTTCTTCTTTTCGTTCGCTAATCATACCGCCAGTCCTGTAAGTGACTAGCGACATGATCATAAGCGTTAAGTGCGTGGATCCATGGTTTATTAGAGTGCGCCGTGCGGCCTGGAACCTCCGTCTTCAGCACTCGAGGTTTCTGTCAGGGTTACCTCACCCTTACCTCCTTTAGTCGCCTCTTACGACACGCAGAGGATACGGAAGGTGTATTCTAAGCCCCACCAACAGGGCCAGCGCAATCCATTTAAATCGACCAATTAAAACATCGATTGATGTGAGCGTGACGCATAGGGATTACTACGCGGTACTGTTTTACTACGATTTATTTACTACGATTTGTCATTCATGAAACGTCATAGCAAAATGTCATCGTTTGACAGTTTATCAGTCGGCAGCGAAGTAACAATTGATGCCCGTGGCTCTGCGATAGTCTTAGAAGAAAAGTGTAGTTTACGGCTGACATCGCCAGATTGTGTGTTTGTCACTATATTTTGCTGCGCATTCAGTATCTATTATCAAGTAGTAGGCGGTATCGATTTCACGAAAATCAACAATGTAAAATCAGATAAAAGTCACATCAGCAACTATTGGCAAATATTTCAAAATTACAGTTCATATGACAAATAAAATCTCAAACTCGGTCACTTCATATCACTATTATGAACCTCGTTGAAAAGTATCAATTTTGCACTCGCTAAAGCTCGTGCAAATTGATAATTTTCAACTCGGTCCATAATAGTGATATGAAAAGTGTAGTCTGGTAGTTCCAGATTCTCTATTTATGAAATTTTACCAGAAATTGTCAAATTGTGTCTTTTTACTGTTTTGACCGATTTCAACCAAATTTGGCTGAACGGATTCGATGGTGATAGGCTCTAAGAACTTTTATTCAGAATTTTGATTTGTACAATGTTAGTGTGAAAATGGTATATTTTAGGAAAAATTTACCGGAAATTGTCAAATTGATTCTTCTGCTTACCATTTAGTCCAATTTCAAACAAATTGAGCTGAAAGGATCCTATGATGATAGGCTCTAGAATTCCTTTCAGAATTTAGGTTTGTAAAATTTTGGGTGAAAATGTGAGATTTTATTAAAAATTTACGGGAAATTGTCGAATCGTGTCTTAACAGTTTGACCGATTTCAAACATATTTGGCTAGAAGGACCCTATTGGGGTAGGTGCCAGATCTTTTGAGAATTATGCTTCATCAATCTTTTGAATGAAGATCTTAGATTGTAAAAAATGCATCTTAACTGTGCACATTTTAACCAAATTTGGCTGGAAGGATCCTACAGTGGTATGCTTTAAAACTTGTAATCCTAATTTTGATTGGTCAATTTCTTTGGTGACCGACCATCTTGGACTTTTCACAAATTTTGTGGAACAATTAAAAATACTACTCCTCCTTAATCAATCGTCCAATTTCAACGAACCTTGGGTCAAATGGCTTCAGCATATCAAATGAGAATTATAAATAGTCAATTCCTTTGGTGGCCATCTTGGATTTTCTGAAAATTATCCATGTGTATTTAATTGGAAATCCTTCAAATGTTAATTGTCCAGGTCAGCGTCACATGCCCTAGAGACTATTATTATTATTATTATTATTATTATTATTATTATTATTATTAGTATTATTATTATTATTATTAGGGGGCCGATCTGGTTCTTGGCACCCTATTGTTTTCATTCTGTTTATTATTAGGGGGGCCAAGCCATCATGACTGGCACGCTATTGTTATTGTTCTGTTTATTTTTTTTATTATTCTGCCATTTTATTTGTCCGCGAATAGCGCGAAGACGAAAATGCCGGTGAAATTCAGGCTTGGTATGGCAAGAGGGCCTTATTAGGGCCAACTTTTTCCATGTGAATGGATATGATTTTCTAGATAGGTTGGCAGCTATCTTGGATTTTTGACTAATTTTCCTGCGTTTTAAACAATCTTCTCCGGAACCACTGAACGGAATGAGCTGAAATTTGGTCAGAAGCAGTGGCGAGTGGTTCCCTATAAAGTTTGTTCAAGAGAAGTTAATAGCTCGAAAAACATGGATTTCCGTATGGACCAATCAGCATCAAGCTTTCTGGCGGCCATGTTGAATTTTTTATTTAAAGGGAAATTCCAGTGAAAATCGGGAATAAGTCAACTAAAAATATACTATAATCCGAAATAGTTGCCGCAAAAAAATATAAAATACACTGTTCCATTGCCGAGAAATAATAAAATGAATATGCCCAAAACGCTCGAAAACGTGACTCCTGGGCGCATCCATTTTCTCGCAACGAGAGCGAGAAACCGCGAGATTATGACGTCAACGACACACCGGCAAAATATCGCCAGCGCTTTTAGATTTACCTGTTTACTTCGCGTTATGAAGGCCGAATATTAATTAACCCTTTAATGACAAAATTCTGTCAGGAAAATCAGAATATTTCCTTATTGAATGGCCATTTGCAGGCCAAGCGAAGACTATTTTTGAAAATTTACCACTGGAATGGCTGGTTCGGTTATTGAGACAGTCGTTTTAGTTGTAAATTCTCAAAATAGCCTTCTTTTGACCTGCGTCCTCAACTTGACGATTGCAGAGGCCAGTGCTGGCGTGAAATGGTTAAATCGCACCATGTCCGCATGTCAAGCATGGGCTTGCAGTAATAGAAACGATCATGGAAAGGGTACGGAAATTCACATTTTCAGATATCGGATCCACAGAAGCATCCGCATGGAAAGGGGCTAACTGAAAGATGGCTTCATAACATCGGCACTGGATGGATATCTTCCACATTTAAATTTGGATGACACAAGTTTAGAACATAATCTGTATAATTTTAAAATAATGTGTCATGCATTTCAAAACAAAAGGCGCGGTACTTAATTTTAATATAACAGAATCAAACTGGACAATTAACGTCGTATTTGCTTGCATCAATTGTAAAACGGGATTTGCAAACCAAAACGAAACGATGTCCCTGATTGCCCAGTCGGTCAATTATAGGCAACCGCTTAGCGGCTTACTTCGTAGCCGATAGTAGGTGACAGCTAGTAAATAATGACAAGTGTACTCTAGACATAATTAGTAGTTTAGTGCTTTCACACTATTGAAATCCAGCGTTATTAATCATTTACAACGTTTACTCCCAATTTTAAAACAACTATGCTGAGTGTTGAATATTCTGAATTAAATTTTCCTGGAATTATGTTGCAGTAGCTTCCAAACTAATTAGTTTCACACAATAGGCCTATGCAGGCTAAATTTTAAGCTTTCTTCTTTTCTGTCCTTGGAAGGGTTAACTAACTGATCCCAAATTTTTAAATGTTCACCCATATTTACTGCCTGTTGAATATTTTGAAACTGGAATTTGACTGGAAGCAGAAGTTGCAATAGCAACAGCTTTCAGAGAAATTACATTCAACATTTATTCAACTAACATATTTTTCAAGAATTTGTTGTAGCTGGTTGATCGCAAACACGCTCCTGGCATAACCCTGTGATGGTTTTTTAAAATAGAATATGCCCATTTGCCAAGACACTTTTTGCCAGTTTAGCACTACAATGACTGGCGCGATCATCGGGACACTAATTGCACTTTAATTTCCTCCAAACACTGTGGCAAAGTGTCAGTTGTTTAGCCAGTACGCTAATTATCCACGAGATGCAAGATTTACCTCCCCTGGTTACGGCTATCCTCGATCAGGCAAACAGAGTAGGTGTGTCGGTGACGTCAGCTGCTTGTCCAAAATGGCGCCTCTATCTACTGGTTACTTTAGCAATTTAAATTGAGGATATCTTTTTTATTTGTTGGCATAAAATTGTGCTCTTGGTCTCAAATTAATGCGGAAAATTAGTACTTTACGTCAGATGCATAAACTCCCCCAGTGGAATATCCCTTTAATGGATTTTGATGCCCAAATTGGGCCTATATAGGTTTTTGAGGTCAAGAAATCCAAATCTGGCATTTTCGAATTTGTTCGATCGACGGTTTTGCTGCCATCTTGGATTCGTTTCCCGCCAAATTCCCCCATAGTAAAGCAATTGGAAATTTAAAATGCCTTCTCCTCGGAAACCACTGGGTAGATTTCAATTATATTTTGCAGGAAGCATCGTTCGGTTATAGAGATTTAATTTTGTTCAAACAACGCTGGTCGGCCTATTAGGCTGGCGCCCATTTGGGATTTTGTAGTATTTTGGGAAACGTTTTTAAGAATCTTCTCCCCCACTTGGCGGATTGATTCAAAACTCATGAAATATCATCTAGGGCATCGGCTGAACCTAGTTTGTTCAAGGGAATTTGATTAGCCGAAAACTTGGGTGGCAATCTTGAATGACTTAGTTTTCGTGAAAACGACTTCACCAGAACCGCTGAACGGATCGGGCCGAAATTTGGCTAATATGATTAGGGATTGAGGGGGCATTACAGTTTGTTCAAGAGAAATTGATACGTCAAAAAACATGGCCGCCATCGACCAATCAAAATTCAGCATGATTGGCGGCCATTTTGAATTTTTTTATTTGTTGAAATTTGAAGCCGAAATTGTTTTTGCATAGGTTTTTGTGTATTCTGATTCCAAATTTACCATTTCCAATACTGTCGGACGAACGGTTTGGTGGCCATCTTGGATCGTTTTTTATTTTTATTATTCTTCTTCTCTTTTTTATTTTTTGAATACCGTCAAAACGAAAATGTCGGCAAAGAAGGAACATTGCAGGCTGATAGGGACTAAGATGGGCTATCTTTTTACAAATAAAATCATTTGATTACCTAATTGGGTCGGCGGCCATCTTGGATTTTCTGAAATTTTTCAGATATATAAGAAAATATTCTTCTCCAGAAACACTAGCGCGATTGAGCTCAAATTTGGGGAATATCATCAGAGCCAATTCACAATTCTAACTTGTTCAAGAGAAGTTACTGGCTTGAAAAACATGGCTGCCAGAGGAGCCAATCAAAATCGACCACTCTGAATATTTGAGGGTATTTGAAAATGAAAACGGGTAGGCATGGGTAAAATAGTGTTCTGATTTTAAATTTGCTAGTTTTGAATGTGTGAGACTAAGTGATCAGCGGCCATCTTGGATTCCCATTGGCCCGAAACACACACGCACACGCACACGCACACGCACACGCACACACACACACACACACACACACACACACACACACACCCACACACCCCAATAGGGAATGTATGGGGAAATTTTTGAAATTTGAATCACGTTTTCTCCCAGAGTTTTAGTATTACCAACTTGAAACTTGGCCATCTTCTAGCATGATGTTGCCCGTATCGTGTGCTCAAAAATATGTTTTGTCCATGAAACGGTTTTCCAGAAAATCCTGAATATGTAATTTTTGGGAAGAGTGCTGAAACTTATACTTCTAGGGTACTCAGAGAGTTAAAGTTTTGCATATATGTAGATACTATAAACTGGCATGGATTGATGAAATAAAATCGTTAGTGAACATATTAACGTGTCTGATATTGCAAATATGCGTACTGTCTTCTATTTCCGTGATTTGCCGACAAATGACGCAATTCTAGGCCAATTGTTTCTGCGGAGAGAGATTCCCTATCCGGAACCGTTTACAGAACTCGAATATCTCAAGCAGTTCCCGAGATATTACGATTTTCACATCAGGATTCAATTATGCCATTTGGAAATGCATTAAACAAAATGCTGTGCATAGCAACCAGCGTTACTGCAAGGGTTTCACAATGAAAATGAGGGTGCTAGATTTTTGGTCGAGCTAGATTTTTTTGGTGATGCTGATTCCGAATATCACAGTTTCGAAAGTGTCAGATCATTTCTTTAACAACTAGATGCGGAGTTATACAAATTAGACTACCATCTCATATATTTTCCAAGGGAGGTAATTCAAGTAAAATCAAAATGTATTCATTTTAATTTTTAACTTTAAATTACAATGTTTCTAATGTTTAATACCTTACATATTTAGAGGGTTTTAGCAGGCATAGTATGTTCTACATGTTAAATATGACACCGCCTTCCTTCCCTCTTCTTATTAGAGGTAAATAATTATTTTCTATATATACTGAAAAACTACCAGCTTGTGTCCCACAATGCATCACATGAGTTGGTATTCATAGTTTCGCACATCCGGGCATTTTGTGATCGGCAGCCATTAAAGTTGGGTCAACTTTACTACATGCTAAAGAGCACTGCCGATAATAGTGCGTTGTTTACACTTTCCATGAAGATCAAACCATAAAATCCTGTATCTGAAAATCATTAAAAACTCCACCCAGTGTCAGAAAACATAAAATCACAAATGAATTTTGCAAGATAGTAAAGAAAATGTAATTACGGTTTCGCGGCCCATTGCTCGTAATGTTAAATTAGCCCCTCCAGAAATGGCGTCGCTCCCAGGGTATTATGGGAAAATTGATTGTGATGACGTCATCGCGATTCTATGAATATGGCCAAATAAAATAGTTTTGTATTAATGTTTTTACTGCCGTTGTTGACACATTATTATTTGTTTTTCAAAACAACATTCAATGATGGGTAGACTGGGCAGATAAAGAAGATTCCTACTGCAACCTTCTCACATAATTCAATAAAATTGACAGCATTAATCCAACTTTATCAAATCTAAGGGGCTATTTAGTTTCTAAGCCACCTATAAGAGCTGGCTCAGATAAGGTTCTCGTCTTAGCGAACAGTATGCTAGCCGCTTGGCCCCCAATGCATCGCCGCTTGCGGCTATATTTATTTTATTTTTTTTATTATTATTATTATTATTATTATTATTATAGCGCTTATCACATGCAAGCTTTGGGCAATAGACAGACCATGTTTTCAGAGCATAATGATGAGGACGGGCCTAATGCGTCACAATGAACATATGGAATTCCTCAGGAGGTATTGTAGTGCACAATGCATACACATCCAAAGCCAATTACACCAACACAATAAATTACGCTTATAAAGCATCTTGGATTTCGATGGGTGGCTTCTGCTGTAAAGAGTAAGCACTTCAAGGATTTAGTCCCACGGTCCCACCACTCTGTTATATTAGACTGTTATACAAACTCAATTTCGAAGACGGGACGGGAGTCTATTTCTGTAATGGGTGAGCGGCTGTGTTAGAGAGTAGGGCTCACCATTGTAGAAGTTTAATAAAATTATCAACCCATGCAGAAGCTTTCAATAGCGTACCAGTAATTCAAACTGTGCATTATTATTGAAATACTGATTCATTTTCTATACACAAATGTGCTGCTTGCATCGATAGTTGAGCCAATGACGTCATATTATTGTGATAAGACGCCTTGCTTAGATGATGGGGCAGTGATCTGCTGTTATTGCGATCAATGGTCGGGTGGTCTGTCATTACTATGCTCGAGGGTGGGGTGGTCTGTCATTACTGTGATCGATGGTGGGGTGGTCTGTCATTACTATGATCGATGGTGGGGGTGAGCTGTCATTACTGTCATCGATGGTGGGGGTGGTCTGTCATTAATGTGCTCGATGGTGGGGTGGTCTGTCATTAATGTGATCGATGGTGGGGTGGTCTGTCATTAATGTGATCAATGGTGGGGTGGTCTGCCATTAATGTGATCGATGGTGGGGTGGCCTGTCATTAATGTGATCGATGATGGGGTGGTCTGTCATTAATGTGATCGATGGTGGGTTGGTCTGTCATTAATGTGATCGATGGTGGGGTGGTCTGTAATTGATGTGATCGATGGTGGTGTGGTCTGTCATTACTGTGATCGATGGTGGGGTGGTCTGTCATTACTATGATCGATGGTGGGCTGATCTGTCATTACTGTCATCGATGGTGGGGTGGTCTGTCATTAATGTGATCGATGGTGGGGTGGTCTGTCATTAATGTGATCGATGGTGGGGTGGTCTGTCATTAATGTGATCGATGGTGGGGTGGTCTGCCATTAATGTGATCGATGGTGGGGTGGCCTGTCATTAATGTGATCGATGGTGGGGTGGTCTGTCATTAATGTGATCGGTGGTGGGGTGGTCTGTCATTAATGTGATCGATGGTGGGGTGGTCTGTAATTGATGTGATCGATGGTGGGGTGGTCTGTCATTGCTGTGATCGATGGTTTAACCCCACCCACCCATATTATTACATCTGTGCATGAACATTACAAAATCCTATATTTGATTATTTCTGCCAGTGGGCTAATAATATGCACATTCATATTGTATTTAGATACATACAGATTGCCACAATGTAGATATTATAGTCCCTTCGTGTTTATTCTATTGCATTTCCAACAATGGTAGCACAACATGTGTGAAACCGTTTGGCTAATTTGCATAACCGTGTGATAATAGATGGCTCCCAAAATAATAATAATAATAATAATAATAATAATAATAATAATAATAATAACAGTCATTGGTACTATAGGGAAAACATAAGAGTTCTGTAAGCTTGCTTCTCTTAATCAACGCGTCTGCTCCAGCAAAATGAGCACATTGGCACACATGACAAGTGGAGGAGACAGACATCTGCATATATGCTTTATATCCACATGCCGATTTTACATAGTGCACCAGCAATACAAGCCACTTGCATGAAAGTCTTAAATAGCTTCTCTGGACATGGCCTTGTTTGACGTGCATTTACATATGTTGAGCATCAGTGAGTGTTACTTTTGTGTGAGGTAAAAATACTGTTTTAGCTCGTTCATTTTGTTTTTGGCTGCCTCTTTGCATACATGGAACAAGTATTTCTCTACATTAGCTAAACAGACGGCAGTCCTACAGTGCCCAGAGGTTTCCAAACCATTTCTCTATTTGTCTTTAACGGTAAAGCCGTTGCACTAAATTTGCTTGTGCAATCACTTGCAGTAGCCAGTTACGAACAAGTTAGTGAGGCATGCTGCGTGTGCAAGAATGTAAAAACATCAACAACCAGCAGCTACCGCCTTGGTATTTGTACCTCGGGTGGACCCTCTGTCATCATCGTGCATGAACAAGCTAAGTTCAGGAAAGCACAAAAGCGGTCTCTCTTGGTTTAACCCCAAGAACATGGCGTGTATCAATGCCATAGACACAGTCTTATCCGCATAACGACATGGCGTGTGTGAATGATAACAATAGCTAAGTAGTGAAGGGGGAAGCTGTGCGCTATTGTTCTAAATCACTCATGCATGACAATGCTAATTAATGCATAATTAATTTGATTAATGGGTTTTTAATTGGTTTTGACAGGTGTAGTGTGTAATGATGTCGTGGAGGTCATGTGTGCGTCTGTGTGCTATTGTTCTGTTTTCAGAATGATTGGTGTGTATCTGTCAGGTTGTGAGGAGTTGTTTGATCAATATGAGAACAATAGCCAACAGCATGCACCTAGTGTAATGCCATTGGTGTAGGCTGTGCGTTATTGTTTTGGTGTCAAACAATGTCCACCATCGTCATTGTTGTTGAATAATGATGTTCTGAGCACCCTTGTCATGTTTAACATATTAAGTAGGTGGGTGGTGTGCCCCCTCGTGGTTGAAGGATATTAAACAGTAGAATATTTTGAAACTAAGTGTAATTGTGGCTTCCTATGTCAAATCATCGAACAGTACTTTTTGAATAATAGCATGAACAATGGTCACTTATGAATTGTTCATGCAGGTGACCGTCTGCATGCTATTGTTCAAAAGTGGTGGCTGCATGCTAGTGTTCATAAGTGATGGCTGTGCGCTATTGTTCATAAGTGACCACTGTACGCTATTGTTCATGCAGGTGGTCGCTGGAATCTGGTGAATATTTTTAAACTAGCGTGAATTGAGCTTCCTATGTCAAATTAGTATCAAAAAATATTCGCTTGCCTGAGATGGGGGCGGGGCACCGTCTCCCAGTCATTTAGTTTTCAAAAAGCTCAGAGTGAAGTACAGCATTACATGGGTAATATATACGTAAACTAAGTGATGTTGTATGTATAATATTATATAGATAATAATCATGTATCTAATGTATTTAAAAAGATATATGTCTTTAAAGTGGCAGTCATTTAATTATAAAATTTTCAAAAAAATGTTGTGGACGCAATTTTATACATGTGGCAACATGTGTATGTACATGTCCGGACACAAATGCATGCCAAAATGCATGCGTACATGTGCAGCTGCATGTTGAGGATTTGCGCATGTGCAGATTTGTGGCATGTTGCGGATTTGCGGCTGCATGTTGCAGATTTGTGGCCGCATGCGGCTGCACATGCAGATTTGTGGCCGCATGTGGCCGCATATTGTGGATTTGTGGCATGTTGCGGATTTGTGGGCGCATGTTGTGGATTTGTGGCCGCAGTACATATAATCATATAAAAATTCAGTCCCTTTTCTCACCCCAGTTTAAACATCACAAAGTCGTTGGATGTGTATTTTAACTGCAGAGTAGTTAGGTAGCCCTAGGCAGTCAGAAGATTTCTTTGAAGAACCTTGTAACTTGAATGCTTGCTAGATTTATCCTATAATCAATATGCTGAGATGTAAATGTTTTGAATGTGATTCAACTTTTGATAGGTCAAATGATCTGAAGCGGCATAAGATCTGATTCCATAATGATGAAGATAGCGAAAATCTAGACAGTGAAGATGAAAAAATTACAGAGATGAAGAGTTAAGATGATGAGCCAATGGAGTCGGAGAGTGAAGTAGATGATGACTCAGCAGAGTCTGAGAGTGAAGATGAAGGTGAAGATGAAAAAGAAGCCATAGGCAATCAGGAACTATTCACCATATTCCAAAATGTTAAGCAGGTCTTAGACGCTGAACGATCAGGTTTAGAAGGTGAGGATGGTGAAGTGAACACCGACCCAAATGGTGTAGGCAATGTGTCTATTTCCATATATGCTGATGCTTTATTTGCAAAGTGTATAGACATAATGTTCCATTGGAGAAGATTACACAATTCTACGCTCATTAAAATAATTCGTCGGGAAACTAAAGATTTTATCACCAAGGGGTATGCATACAATGAAGCGGTCTTCACAGCTTTTCAAAAAAGAGAGTTTCTGATCAAGTACATAAGGAACAATCTAGATGCTGACGATAATGATGATGTTTCCTGTGGTGATGGATCTGATCCATAAGAATCAGTCTACCCATCAATAAATGGATCTCCAGACCATTGACTATTTGTTTATGCTACAGAAACTATATGTTTCATCATATGTAATATTTTCTTCAATGTAAAAATATGGATACAAATAAAACATTGGTTCTTTATGTGCGTGTTGATTTGATGATTGTAGCTATATATCCAGTTGGGTCCCCCACATCCCTCAATATACAAATCGGAGTGAGTGCTGTTGATGTTGGTGGTGGGGTTGGTGGTTGGTGGAAGTAGTGAGTGGTGGTGGTGGTGGATGGGTGGTGGTGGATGGTGGTGGTGGGTTAATGCTGCTTGGTGGTGGGTGTTGGTGCTCAGTGGCTGTTGGTGGCGGTGGTGCTAGTGGCAGTTGTGGTGGGTGGTAGTGGTGCTGTGGTGGTAGAGGGGTGATGGTGGTGGTGAGGGTGGTGGTGTTGGTGGTGGTGATGGTGGTGTTGGGTGTTGGTAGTAGGTGGTTGCCGGCACAAAGTCTAGACAATGGATAGCCAGCTATATTATTTTTGTTGTCGAGGCCTCATTGACTAGGTACTCGTAATGCATTCATGCTGCCATAGGCACGTGTGCATATGAGCGAGAACTTTATTAAACCCTCATTGACATACCCTCTCCAACCTATATGCCATTTTTCATGCACCACACTTTCATAAATTCCGACCACAATGTCTAGACAAATGGATAGCCATCAGAGTCCGTCATTCCAATGATAAATTTACAAAAATAGTCTTCTATAGGGCTGCAAATATGAATATGAAGAAAGATAGGGGTTGGTGGGTGGGTGGGTGAGTGTTGGTGGTGGGGTGGGGTTAATGCATGGTGTTGGGTGTAGGTGGTAGTGGTGGTGGTGGTGCTTAGCGGTTGGTGGTGTATGTCAGTACTGGTGGCAGTGGTGGTAGTAGTGGTAGTAGCGGTTCTGAAGGTGGTGCTAGTGGTGGTGGTCGTGGTGGTGGCGGTGGTGAAGGTGGTGGGTGATGGTGTTGATGCTGGTGGTGGTGATGGTGGTGTGTGTTGGTGGTGATGATGATGGTGGTGGTGGTGGTTGGTGTAGGTGGTTGGTGGTGGGTGTTTGCTGGCGCAATGTCTAGACAAAAGGATAGCCAACAGAGCCAGTTATTCCAATGATAAATTTTTTTTAATAGTCTTCTCTTGGTTTGCAAATTGACATTTTCTATGAGAAAATTGAAATACTCTTGAGGAAATTCGAGGGTTAAAGCGTTAAAGGGTTAAGAAAGTCTATAGCGCCCATGTAATGGTGTAACATGAGGTGGTCGCTTAGGGCAGGTTTGACTGAATTATATAGTAAAAAACATGGTTATAGCGTATCACTGCTGTGTAGCCCAAAAGGATATATGACTTGTAGTAAACGACCATCTATGATTATGCTCGTAATGTGGCTCTTAATTGTTGAAATGTAACATCATGAATGATAAGGCATTCTGTCTCCAACCAACTCCCCACAATGCACTTAACTAATGTTAACGTATGAACACGTGAATTAAAAATGTGTTAATCTTTAGTGGTAAACAACAATAGCCAGTGAGCGGGTTCACGCATTATTATTGATTTTTTTTAAACTACTCCCAGTGAGGACATTGTAATATCTTGCTAAATATCAATCTCATGTCATTTGTTCACCAGAATCTATTTTTATGTATGCGAGTGCACTCAAATAATCAAGTGCTAACACTCGACTCCATCGCAGCAAGCTGCATGCTCTCATGCAGTATAATTAATGTACTTTATAGTCTGTGATATGAAAGACATATTTTATGAAAAACATTCAAAGCGATCAGCAGCGTTGGTTCCAAAAAAGGGTAATAAAACTAGAAAATTACCGTGTCCAGGCATGTACATACACATGTTGCCGCATGTATAAATGTGCAGCCGCCTGTATAAAATTGTGGCCGCAACAGTTTTTTTAAAATTTAATAATTAAATGACTGCCACTTTAAAGACATATATCTCCTTAAATATGATAGATACATGATTATTATCCATATAATATTATACATAAAACATCGCTTAGTTTACCTATATAATACTCGTGTAATGCTGTACTTCACTCTGATTTTTTTGAAAATTAAATGACTGGGAGATGCTGCCCTGCCCCCATCTCAAGCAACCAAGTATTTTTTTATACTAATTTGACATAGGAAGTTACAATTCACGCTAGTTTCAAAATATTCACCAGATACCAGTGACCACCTGTATGAACAATAGTGTACAGTGGTCACTTATGAACAATAGCGCACAGCCGTCTCTTATGAACAATAGCGCGCAGCCACCACTTTTGAACAATAGCGCACAGACGGTCACCTGCATGAACAATTCATATGACCATTGTTCATGCCATTATTCAAAAATACTGTTCGACGATTTGACATAGGAAGCCACAATTACATTTAGTTTCAAATTCTGTTTAATACCCTTTAACTACGAGGGGAGCGCACCACCCACCTAATTAATACATTAAACATGACAAGGGTGCTCGGGACGTCATTATTCATCAACGATGATGATGGTGGACATTTTTCGACACCAAAACAATAACGCACAGCCTACACCAATCACGTTACACTAGGTGCGCACTGTTGACCATTGTTCTCATATTAATCATACAACTCATCACAACCTGACAGATACACATCAATCATTCGGACAACTGAACAATTGTACTTGACCTCCTAACATATACACACCAATCATTCTGACACCAGAACAATAGCACACAGACGCACACAGGACACCACGACGTCATTACGCATTACACCTGTCAAAACCAATTAAAACCCCATTAATCAAATTAATTATGCATTAATTAGCATTGTCACGCATGAATGATTTAGAACAATAGCGCACGGCCTCCCCCTTCACTACTTAGCTAAGCCACACCAGCAGATTTGGCCAGAATCAACCGCACAACGTCAACCTGGTGGTGACGAAATCCACACCGATTGAGACAATGGAAGAGTTCACTAGTATTGCACCCTCAGAAAACTGAGAAATCAAAGACATGGTTCAGGCCACCAGATTTCCATGCATACCCGAATGGGAATGAGCAGGTGGGTGGACTGGCAAATCCGGGTTCTGCAGGGCAGCAGGAAGACACACAACACACCTTCACAGAACAACAAAACATTCACCAAACCCGCTCTACAAATAAATGTGCAATGGAATACCACCACTTCTCATGATAGGAAGACGTGGTCTTCTTTCGGTCAATCAATTGTTGTCAAGTCTATACAACTGTACTAATACATTCGCCTTTATCATCTTTCTTAGTTTATCCTTGACTATGCATGATGAACTACAAAGAACCACGACTCACGTTCCTACGTGGTTACTCTTAGCCATACATTATAATATGGTCGGTCAAATTAACTAAATCTGCGTAGCTATGTGCACATAACGTGTCTATAGAAGGATATCATCTCACCTAGGGTCTCTGTCGTGCAAGTAGTGTTGTTAACAATATCCCCGTGCGTTACATGTGTACTTGCTCTGTCTTGTTGTTACTTGATCTGTTGATTAAACAGAATATTATGACTAGATATGCATGGCTTTTTGTTGTTATTCCTAATACAAATACACTTTGAAGGGCGTTATGCCTACAGTTGGTGACATGATCAAATATTGGATCTTTGTCATTTTCGCACAGAAGTAGAAAAATGCATATGGTTAGCTTATACAGCAAAACGTGGCCCACATCATGTTGATCATTTTACATTCCACCATAATCAAGTTATACTTTGAGATATCCTAATCATAGCCTGATAATATTATTGAAAACCATCGATGATTGCAAATACATATCAACCCTATCTCATCAACCCCCCCCCCCCTCCCCCACCCCACCCCGACATAAATTCGACAACTGACGTGGTTTAGGCCTACTTGAAAGATCTGAATCGCTAGGCTGTTAGAGACAAATATCAAAATTAACTGAACACAGTAATAATTGTTTTGTATTACGGTTTATCCTTTCGGAGATGCAATTCGGTAGGCATGTATTAACCTACTTTATTCTGACATAGACCTGTATGTGAGTTCTTTACCATCGTTGTGCAAATACGATCTTTACTACAGTAGGTCCAAACAATGCAGCTAAGACATTGCTCAGTAGTTTGCCGACAATTTGAATAAGATATTCCCTGTGCAGGGTTCACTTTCGGTCAAATTTATATTATGTTTGTAAAGTTTTAAAAGCTTTCATATTTAGCACAGAATTTGAAACCCTAATTTGAATGAATTTGAGGATAGAGGTATGTTGCACTGTGTAACTCAATTCATGAATCCATTTCCTCACGCAATCATATGACGTAATAATCAACAATGCGACGTGTATGCTGACGTCATAATCATGACGTCATGAATGATTCGATTAATCCCGGCTTTAACGCTTAATAGTCCGACACGTTGTACGAATTGTATGTTTTTGCTATTTAATATTTTGAAACTAATTTGACTGGGCGCTGTTGCCGCCATAGGCAGCAACAGCACCCAATTAAATTAGTTTCCAAATATGCAACAGCTTACCTGTATATTTTTCTGGAAACTGATAGTCAGGAAGTTCAGAGATCGATCCCAACTCTAGCGAGGTGTGGGTGGAGCTTAGATAGAGATGGGCGTGGCATAACTAAAACTGGAAAGGGCCACTAAACCTTGTTTACATTATACCTATGTCTCTTTCTTAGAACGGCGCTATATATGTTCATTATCTTTTCAAAAGTGACATGAACTGTGTCAAATTTAATTCCATGATTTATTATTAGTATGCATAGGCTAGATAATATATTAAAGGTTTTACAACACCACGTCAACTCTGCGTCATAACACCCATTTGACGTTTATCAAAATGTCGACAACTGCCTATATCTGCCAATCTGCTCATCAAAGATGAGACGGTGAAACTTGCGCCGAAGATCGTCCTTTTTTGAAAAAATGCGATAATGGTTCTTCAAGAAAGTTAGTAGAAAGACGTCATCAAAAGCCTTAGTGTATCTTTAGTACTTTAAGACAGACCACCGTGTAACTCCAAACGCATTTAGTATGCAACAGACATGCATTATGCATATCCCATTATATAAACACATATTTAAACCGTCTAACACAAAAGGACGATTTGAAATCTCATTTACAATTAAATAATGTTCTGTTGAAAATTTTCGAACTAATTAGCCTGGACGCTGTTGCTGCCGACAGCAACGGGCCCATAACGAATTAGTTTTAAGATAGCCAACATCTTACATGCATAGTTATCTTGAAATTATTTTGATTCTGGAAACTCGCGGTTCAAAGGGTTCATTATCACTTTTGGTCCCCAATGGGCTGACTGTTAAATAATGACATTGCAGTGCCCATATTATCCTAGATAAACTGTTCGTGTGAGGCAGATGTAATTACTAACCCACCCTACCCCTATCCCAATCCCCAAATCCACGTAACAAGCCATATCAAACGTCAACAGACAGACAAACAAACAAACATTTGACTTATCCATTATCAAACACGGAACTAGAGTATATATCATGTGCGTATCTGTCTAACTGATTACAGGTACCGGTAATGTATATAAGTAGTAAGATTAAAGTATATCATGTAGTAACAGCACGTGGTGTCCATTTTCATTTTGAATTCCTACAAGGACGCTTTCAAGCCATGCCAATCTAAATCCTGCTGATAATTTTTAAAGAGAAGTTGAGTGAAAATTGCTGCTTCCTACTCTCTGCCAAATTACTTCTAAATTAAAAAAACCCAATATATTAACCTAACCGGCTTTGTAACTCTCAATAAATACCGTGTATGAGGAGTAGATTAAATGGGTTCCCTGCCTATGACTATTCGTTTATCACTTATAATGATTACTCAGTTATCTCCGTTAATTATTCAAACAATTTTAAATACTGGACCTACCTGTGCTAATAACACATTTATTATTCGATGTATATCAAATTACCGCCAGTTTTTTATAGTAATGATTTTCAGTCAATTCACCTTTCCAGAGTATCCATCCATCATCTGACCTGGCATGATGTCATAATCAGCTCAGCGCGTGTATGATGACGTCACAATCATTACGTCGCAGTTCGACATATTGTATGAATTCTGTCTTTGTAATTATTTGCTATTTAATAAACATGCTGTTGAATATTTTGAAACTAATTTGACTCGCCGCTGTTGCTAGGCAGCAACAGCACCCAGTCAAATTAGTTTCAAATATTCAACAGGTTACCTGTGTAGTTTTTTGGAAATTGATAGGCAGGGTGTTCAGAGATCGATTGATCCCAACACGAGCGAGGTGTGGGTGGAACTTAGCTAGCGATGGGCGGGGCATAGTTAAAACCGGAAAGAGCCATTATTTCTCGCCGTTTCCTGTCGCTCACCTGCAACATTAGTGTGCCCCTATTTTAAATGCTTCATACTTCATGAAAAGTATGCTTCCAGAAACGTCTACAGACTAACATACTATGATTCTTGAAAAAAAATATTAGGTGTTAGCAAATCCTGATTTCGAAAATCTAACGTGGCCACAGAGAAAAGTGTCTAGTTAGATATTCTGAAGTGGATAGTCTCGGACTTTGAAACATTTCCAAAATATTTAGGAAAATCCAAAATAGCCAGCGGGAATATTGACCATTCAAGTTTCTGTTTAAATGCTCGGAAGCCTACAATGAACGCGTCCTCTAACCTAAATGTGTTTAAAATCTGCCAGCGGTTAATGAAGAGGTGCGTTTTAAAGCATCTTTTATTGCCCTGTGAAATCTGTTCAAACGAGATGGCCAGTGGAAAAATTGATCAATTAAATTTCTGTAATAAGTATGGATGCCTAACAGATGAGGACAGACATGTTTAATTGAAATTGGGACATTAGTACAGGAGAAAATAGGTTTTGAATGATTTCCGAGCTACTTTGAAAATCTAAGATCGGTGGATTCGGTGCCCAAATAAATTTTAAATCAAGACTCACCGAAGCCTCCGACCATAACTGTACCACACAAGTTTCGTGGCGGGATAGAAGAATCAACCAATCAAAATTCTGAAAAGAGCTCTGAAGCTTACCGCCATAGGATACTTCCAGCCAAATCTGGCTAAAATCTGGCAAGCTGTTTAGGGAGTGATATGTTAATCCATAAATCTACAAAATAAAATGTAAGATTTTCACCCAAAAACTAACCAATCAAAAATCCGAATGCAAGTTATCACAATATGGTACTTCTAGTCAAATTCGGTTGAAATCCACCAAGCGGCTAATGAGGAGATATAAATTTCAATTCCAGAACATTTTTCATAAAATCTCAGATTTTCACTAAAAAATTTGCTACTCAAAATTTTGAATAGACCGTATGCATTTTGGCAATATCCAGTCGCCTAAATCTTTCATTAAATCTAGGATTTTCGCTCAAGCACCATAGAATCCGTCCAGATGAATTTGTTTGAAATTTATCAAGCGCTTAAGGAGGAGATGCGGCTTACATTTTCCGGTAAATTTTGCACAGAGAGAGAGAGAGAGAGAGAGAGAGAGAGAGAGAGAGAGAGAGAGAGAGAGAGAGAGACCGTTACCTTAAAGTTTAACTATAATCATTTGCCCGAAACGTCGACTCAGCATTTACTACCAATGGCGTCAATGGTTGACTAAGCACATAACCCAATTATCTTAATGATCATCGTAATTATTTAGGTCACCCTTGACGGTTTTATTCTACTTAATGAATAATCCTTTGCATCTACTGCTCCTCATGCACGCACACGCTCAAAGTAACAGTACCGTTAGGCCTATATTTGTAATTGTTATATATTTAATTCCTCAGCGTTCCGACATTCAAAGATCTCTCAGATGAAAAGTTAGCTCAATTGGCCGATGTTTTGGAAGAGGTATGCTCATTGTTTAACTGGGACTTTTTTCCCTAATAATATATTGTTCCAAATGTATAATAATCTTATGCATGTTAATTGACAAATCTATTAACTATTATAAATTCTTTACCATAAACCAGGCGGGCAATGCGTCAAATTAACAATATGTTATGGTACCTTAAATTGTTACGGTTGCTTGTAATCCCGCCCTATTTATAAATAATCATAAGGACTTTTACTTGCTATTTGAAATCATGCAGGTGTCGTGATAGTAGGGCTATATGGCTGATACACAAGCACGCATTCTCTACATACAATGAAGGAATCCACCGTTAGCTATGCCCCGCCCATTTCAAGCTAAGCTCCGCCCACGCTTTGACCATGTTTGGATCGATCGAGCCCTGAACTCCCTGAATATCAATTTCCAGATAACCATACAGGTAAACTGTTAAACGTTGAATAAATTTCGAAACTAATTTGACTGGCAGCAACAACGCCCAGGCAAATTAGTTTTCAAAATATTCAACATAATTGTTATTGAGTAGTAGGCCTAAAGACACGGAATTCGTACACATGACCGACTTTTAAAAGTTTATGACAGACTTAACCACACCATTCCTTACGCATTTTGATCGTCACGTCAGCCTATAAGTGACGTAATTGATTATGACACCAAATACTTGAGTGATAGATTGGATTCATCCATTCATACACAGCACCGGCGAACAAATTGGTGGTGTGTTAGCTTTCCTGTCACTTCGTTGTGAAACGTTATTTCAAAGATGAAAGAGTTACCCTGAAATAGTCATAAAGGGGTGTGGTATGCATGGCATACTGCCATAGGGCTGGTCCGTGGCCGTGAGTTGTAGGTCGAGGCACGGGGTCGGGTGGTGTGGCTGTCGAAGATGTCGAGGGGTTTTGTATATAACCCAGACTAACAGGTCACAAATGAATTTGTGATTTCACACACTTGTAGAGAATCTAGACAATGTAGACTACTGGAATCAACCCGTCTCCCATCATCTGTATATACATAACTTAACCCTTTAAACCTTGAGATAGGATTCCAGTCTATTCATCAATTGTATAACGGCATAATCAACGTAGGCAGCAACGGCACACAGTCAAATTAGTTTTAAAATATTCAGCAGCTTACATGTATAGTTTTCTAGAAATAGAGATTCAGAGAGTGCGTGGATCGATCGAGCTCAATACGGGAAAAGGGTGGGTGAAGCTTAGCTAGAGATGGGCGGGGCATAGCT
Source organism: Chaetoderma sp. LZ-2023a (assembly GCA_034401795.1). NCBI lineage: Eukaryota > Metazoa > Mollusca > Caudofoveata > Chaetodermatida > Chaetodermatidae > Chaetoderma > Chaetoderma sp. LZ-2023a. The sequence goes on along the minus strand of JAVVLW010000075.1, from coordinate 254,463 downwards.
AAAACTGGATTCCTCTATTTCAAGACAACGATACAGGAAAACTGTTGAAAATCTGGAAACTATTTCGACTAGAACTTGTTGCTGCCTAGTCAAATTAGTTTCCACATATTTAACAGAATATTCCTAATATCGCAAAGAATTTATATTGTCTTGGCTATAAGAGATAACGGGTTAACCCGTCGCTGGTGACAAGTGACGTCGCTGGTGACAAGTGAGATAATTACAGTCAAACAAGCTGGATAGATCATCAACATTTTTTGGCCAGATGTCAATTCCTTGAGGCAGGTGCCCCATAATAGCACCGAAACATACCCCATGACAAGCTACTTGGATTATTGCTCGGTTATTGATACTACATAAGGTGGCCGCTAAAGGCAGGTTTGGCCATATTTAAAGAAAATAACTATCTACAAATCATGCATAAATGTATTTTGATAAAAAAAAAAGTCGCTTTCAAAAATAAAGCGCTGGTTGCTTAGAAATCATAAGTTTCGTTGAATAGCCAATAACGGGTTAACGGTTTTGAAAGTCATGAATAGTTGCATGCAAAAGAGCGTTATGTAAGAAAGAGAGAGAACTCGTGCGTAAGAAAGGCCAGAAATAACAGTGTACCAACTGTATTGATCCAGCTATGTATGAAAGTTAATCAGTTTATTGTAGTCAGCTGGTAATATTATTTTACCAGAAAGGCATGAATTCCGCGGTATATATGTCTATTGTAGCATATTATCATAGCCTTTATATGTACAATGAATCTTAAAGATATAATAACAAAGGTAAATTAACATAATATGGATTGAATAAATCAATTAATGGATTTCTGAACTAACGAACGAGCGAGTAAATAAAAAAATATTACCCTACCAAATTTTGTTTTCAGGCCCATTATATGAATGGAGAGTACATTATACGACAAGGAGCCCGGGGAGACACATTCTACATTATAGCTCGTGGCAAAGTAAGTCATATCGGAAGTCCATAATACCATCATTGTACATATAATATTAATATTATGGACTTCTAGTCATATCGATCTCGCCTCCTGGAAAAAGTAGTGGCTATTGCATAACTCTTGTTTTATTAACCCTTTAATCCTCAGATTTGGTCAACCTTTTTTTATATTGAAATGTCCATTTGCAGACGAGGTGGGTTTTTTTTTAAAAGTCACCCCTGTAATTGCTGGTTTGGTTATCGGGCCAGTAATTCTAGTGGTAATACTTTAAAATAGTCTTCTCTTGGTCTGCAAATTGACATTTCTCAAGTAACCTGCAGAAGTCATTTGGCCAGCTTTCAGAGTGTCCAGTTGGTTAATACTGGTGAGTTGTATATGAGATTCATCTTGGTGTGCAAATTGACATTTCTCAAGTAACCTGCAGAAGTCATTTGGCCAGCTTTCAGAGTGTCCAGTTGGTTAATACTGGTGAGTTGTATATGAGATTCATCTTGGTGTTAAAATATGGTAATTCTTCAACAAAAGATGTCATCTTAGTACTACAACCACCCGTCTTAACGAACCAACATCTTTCAGCAACAAATGACAAGTAATTTCATGAATGGATTTAGCCTATCTAAACTAAAATACTAGTTTTAAACACGTTCTGAAATGAATACGCTTTTAAATCCCCGTTTACCCGCATTCACAACTGTTAAAACGTCTTTTAGGTGTATTTGTTTATCAGCCTACCAGTACAGCAAACATTGTATCCTTGGCACTGAGTATGTTTCATTCGTTGGTTCAATGTAGTTGTGCTCGTTGGTCTTGCCTTAGCCCAACGTATGTTTCATTGACGATGCGTTGGCATTGCGTTAGTTGATCGATAGAAAATTAGTTATGACAGAACATTATATTTACGTTGATTGGATGAGATAAATTTCGTCACATTTGCCAAACATCGTATGCACGTGGAAAAAACTACATGGTACATTGTGTGAACGTTATCCCAACGACAACGAGCAAAACTATATTGGGCCAACGAATGAATAGCATTTAAGAATTAGCAATAAACAAGCCATCAGTGTTACACTGACGGGATATTGGCGAAGATTTTGGCATTTTGCATTTCCAAACGCAAATTTAGATTTGTATCAAGATCATAATGTTACAACCTTGATCTTTGAGCTCAATATCATTGTGCTCAATCCTCTTGATACAAGGAAGCATGTGTCCAAGTTTAGTCCAAATGGGGTAAAGCCATGCCAAGATATAAGACGATATATTGAGATAAACCAAAAACTTAACAGAAAAATAGTTTTATACGAAGGTCAAAATGACTTTGAACTTTGAGCTCAATATCATTGTACGCCATCCCCTTGATTTAAGGAAGGATGTGTCCAAGTTTAGTCCAAATATGGTGAACTAATCCTGGAATATAGGACGATATGTTGAGCTAAATAAAGAACTTAACTGCAAAAAATAGTTTTACACCAAGATCACAATGACCTTGACCTCTGAAGTCTGAATGTCTGTGTGCTGCGCCTACTGGTTGAGGTAACTGCATGACCATAGTTTGTCACAATAATTGGGCCAATTCTGAAATAAAGGCAAAATCAGTTAAACACCTAACTGTTAAAGTCTGCATTTTATACAAGTCAGATGTTTCAATGACCTTGATCCCATGACCTCGATATCATTGTGCTCAATTCCCTTGATAAAGGAAGCACGTGTCCAAGTTTAGTCGTAATAGGGCGAAGCCATGCCAAGGTACAAGATGATATGTTGAGCTAAACAAAAAAACTTAACCGCAAAAATAGAGTTTTATACAGGTTCAGATTCAGATTATTTATTGACACAAAATCTTTTATATGAAAATATAAACAAACATGAAGCTTACACAGCCATAATATAGATTACAAGACACACAGTAAGAATAGTGAACAATTATGATATAAAAATGCTAATATATTAATATTAATAATGTATGGCGGCTATATATATATATATATATATATATATATATATATATATATATATATATATATATATATATATATATATATATATATATATATATATATATATATAAATATATATATATATATATATATATATATATATATATATATATATATATATATATATATATATATATATATATATATATATATATATATATATATATATATATATATATATATATATATATATATATATATATATATATATATATAATATAAACAAACATCATGTTGCAGGATTATAGTTGGTAGACATTATAGTATGTGATTTAACAGATAAGTAGACAGATTAGTTTGTACTGTTTTAACTATAATGACACATGCAATATACATATAGCTAGATATTAAATTAACCTGTTTACCTCTTAAATACCAGTGTCTCTATTTCTAAGTGTAGCGCAGATCGGCCAGACGGGTACGGACCATCCCAGCTTAGCTGGGTACGGGACGACCGCTCCGGGTACGTTCCGAGCACGCCCCCCTGAGTAGGATAGTAGCGTGTATAAAGCCATATGGGTGAGGCTTTCTGTAAAACAAGTCCGTAAGATCGCGTAGCCCGCATGCGCGCACGTCAGAGCTTCCCTGACAACGTGTGTCGGCGTTGGGGGAGAATGCATACTAAAGTGTACCGGGTTGGTGCATGTAAACCCTTTAAATTTAGTTCTCGTCGTAGCTATCAGGACCGGAATGAGACGAGAATTCCAAAACTATTTACCTTTTTAAAATCGGACCGGAAATGGCCGAGTTATCCTAATTTGGCTTATTGAAATTATTTTCAAAATATTACTGGGACGTCGTAAAAACGCGTGTATGTACTAAATGAATGGGGAAGATGCCTATCACGCGATATCATCATCACTCATTCTATCTGCACGCTGATTGACTATAGATCGCCCGCTGATTGGCTGGGTGTCCTGGTCCTAACCTCACGAGTAGTATAAAAGGAGCAAAAAATCAGGAATCGAGACCACACTTTGGCGAGAGAGAACAAGTGGAAGGTTGTGTGGCCAGAGCAGTGCAAGACGCGAGTAACTGCTTACTGACTGTGGCTCCCTATTAGCTGCATCAGTGCCTCTCGGCTTTCAATTCTTAGTCTCTGGCCAGCAACCGGAGCATCTGCATCTAAGTTTGTGTAAGCCCTCGGATGGCCATCAGGGGACAACTAATTAAATAGAAGAGTCCCTCACTACCAACACTTCAGAGGAGCCTTCCTGCGGATGGGCCTCGTGGCCCCAATGTAATTTCTCCAGTATGTAGAACGAGTGGTGAATCTTGGTGGACAACTCGTCAGATCTTCCAAACCACGCAAAAGTGGCGATCAAAGTTCCACGCAGCATGTCGTGTGTTAATTAACTTTTAGGCCTCAGTCTGGTGGGAATCTGCCTGGTATGCATCAAGAGCTATTTGGTGTACCATGTACGGTGTACCCAGGAATGTGCATGCATTGTTTAATTATAAACTACAACTGTAGCCCCTTCATGTTACAGGCAACTTTCAAACTTCCGTTACCGGACAGACATTTATAACATTCTGCTTAATTATTTGTATTAGCTATTATGACTTCTTCTTCTTCTTTTCGTTCGCTGATCATACCGCCAGTCCTGTAAGTGACTATCGACATGATCATAAGCGTTAAGTGCGTGGATCCATGGTTTATTAGAGTGCGCCGTGCGGCCTGGAACCTCCGTCTTCAGCACTCGAGGTTTCTGTCAGGGTTACCTCACCCGTACCTCCTTTAGTCGCCTCGTACGACATGCAGAGAATACGGAAGGTGTATTCTAAGCCCCACCTACAGGGCAGCTATTATGACTATCTATTAGACATCCGACAACAGTCGTTCTCCTTCACCGTCTTTGAGAGTGAGCTGCATCAAGTTCGCCTGCGGAGATTTCCCAGCAACTTCAGAATCATGCCATCTCGCGTCGCTCATCTGTGATGCAGCATCTATAGTGATTTATGAACTTTTTTCGTACCGATGACTAATAGGTACTCATTTAGCTATTGTATTCATTCATTTCTTTGCAGGTACTGATGACTAATAGGCAGTGACCAGTCGTCTGAGACCGCATTGTATAATTTATATCTTTTGCTGTAAATATTGTCTTTATTTTTATGCTTATGACTATCAAGCACCGCAAGTTCCTATGACCTGGTTTATTCTCAATACTGTGACAGTTAGTTATATATGGCAGCAGCCATCCTAGTCACTTGTTTTGTTTATTTTTATCAAAACACTAGGACAGCAGTACGTTAGGCGACACTATACAGCAACTATAAATCCGCATCACTTTCCCCCAAGCATCAATTTTACACTGAGGTCACTGTTCATGTTCTCATTGTGCGAACCTGACGTGTGATCAACTAAAGCTGGTTATTTTAGCTCGATAGGTCAGGTTTAAAAATAGTTAGGGACAACCACTCCGTAGAGACATTTGTGTAAGCCTCTTTTCCGGATGTAGCGGATATGTAACACCACACACCGGCTAGATTATGTAAAATTGGCCAGATACCTTATGGCCTCTTATTATGATAAGTGATTGTCTCTTTCTACGCTCCTCCAGACACAAGGCTTATTAATTGTCTGGAACTTCCATCGACACGTTGGTATGATCCGACTTAGGAAACTATTGTGGTTTCCAAGTGGTGAATACCAGAGTGTCGATTACGCATACACCTCCTCTGTATCTTCGGATACCAGTTAGCATAGATAACCCCGCCAAAGTAGGAAGCACTGCGAAAAGATATTATTTTTAACCAGCCAGCAGTGCATCTCTGGGCATCCTGAAACTTAACCCTAGCGACAGGCAAACATTAGCTCCCCGGAGCCGGATCTCAAAATGATCCGCCTCTGACACACCAGGTGATGGATGGGACGCAGATCTCCATCTAACTCCGTACAGTGACTGGGTGCGGTCTTAGAACCCACCACGCCCTTACAGGAAGGTCACTAGAGATGGATATCTGCCTTTTAATCCCCACCATAAAGTTTTATGCGCTTTTCAATTTGCTTCTGTAATATTGGCTTGTTCTAGTAATGTTATATATGGTTGCGGTGTGGTATGTAACCGGATCATTATATGATTCTGAAACTGCCACTCCGTAACATGTCCGCTCGCTGCCTTTCTGAGGGAGATGGTCCGGAGGGTGACCTTAGGGAAACCGAGCATCTTCGCCAGTCAGGCTCATGTGTCAAAAGATAGGTAGAAATTCCTGCCACTTGCGGCCAAAGCTAGTATATAAATCTAACACCTAACCGGTAGTTTAAGATTTAGCAGAAGGACGGCTAAACAAAAGCGGCAACTACCAATACGGTATCTTGGACTCACATAAGATGACGGTGTTGAATTCTATGGAACTCATCCACCCCATCTTCACGTAAAACAGGATGCATCACATTGATTATAATTTCACTAGGTTGACTCACACTACACTTAGCATATGTTTGAACAAGAGAGTGGCCCTTTTTGCCAGCTCTCTTCCTCCGCTTCGGCGTTGAAAGCATTTTCCTGTGATGGATGCCCGCACGAGGCACTTTCCTCTCGCAACAATAATATTTTTGTCAGGGGTATAATGGTTTTTGTTAAACTATACAAGTGACCTCGCTAGGACGCTCCCTTGCAGGGATACCCCATGGATATATACGGATCGGTGAGGTACCTCTGACGAATCCACGTTAACAAGACACCAACTTGGTTCTATGTACTGTATATTTTCTCTCTCGTGCTAACAAACGAGTACCATTGTTTGTATAGTAAATATTTTTAATTATTATATCTTGGCTCCCAAATTGAGTCATGGACCGTCATACCGATGACACAAATAGTTGGGATGAGACGGTGAGGTTCAATCTCAGCGGCAATGGTCGCAAGGCCCCACTGGAATGTTATCGTTCCACCGGTTCCAGTCGGTCTTTGTACTGTTCGGAGATTCGTGATACGGGGGCCGTAACCCCGAGAACCGAAGCTAACCAGCTCTCCCATGCATCCTGTACATGCGGTGCAATGGAGCGTAGCAGTAGGACGGACCAGCGCATATCCCCGTGAGCTACATAAGGAAACGTGTCAATAAGTTGCGGAATATTGTGAAATTAATTATACAGAGCTCTCCGTAACCTTGAACTTTGACCCAATGACGTCGATATCATTTTCCTCAATCACATTGATAAAAGGAAGCATATCTCCACATTTAGTCCCAATAGGCTGAGGTAGCTAAACCAGAAACGTAACCGTAAACATCTTTCTGGTTTTATACCAACGTCACAATGACCTTGAACTTTGATCTTATGACCTTATTATCATTATACTCAATCCGTTGATACAAGGAAGCATGTGTCCACGTTTAGGGACAATGGGGGTGAAGCTATGACGAGATATAAGAAGATATATTGTCTATGTTGATCTAAACAAAAGGTTATCCTTAAAAATGTTGTATACTACTAAGGTCACCGTGACCTTGAGCTTTTACCTCATGACCTATATATCATTATACTCAATCCCCTTGATAAAAGAAAACATGTAGGGTGAAACTATGGAGAGATATAAGACGATATGTTGATCTAAACCAGAACGTTAACTATAAAAATAGTTTTATACTAAGGTTACAATGACCTTGACCTTTGACTTCATGATGTCAGTATCATTATACTCAATCCCTTGATATAAGGAAGCATGCGTTCTAGTTTAGATGCCGAGATATAAAACTTGAGCTAAACAAAAAAATTAACCACGATAAGATGTTGACAGAAAAACAGACAGATGGAGTAACCGATCCCATCGAGATATTGGAGCAAATTTTAATTTTCTCCAATAATGATATCTTGGGCTAAACTAAAAACAACCAAGATTGTCAAACAGACAGACATGCAAGCGGACAGATTAACAGACAGACATACGGAGTATTCAAGCCAAACGATATATTGGCGAAAATTGGAATTTTCGCCAATAACAACAATATTAATATTTACCTGCGTTTACAGGTGAAAGTTATGCAACAGTCGAAGGGAGGAACGGATGAACAACAACGTTCTTTACAACGTGGCGACTTCTTTGGAGAGCGTGCCTTGAAAGGGTAAGTTAATCGACCTTGGGAAGTAGTTGGGCGGTGTTGTAGGATGTGTCTTGATGTTAATAATGATCCAATTGTGCATGAATGTGGGTGTTAAACATTGCTTAATAAAGGGATCCATTTCTAGCTATAGCCCGCCCATCTTTAACAGAGCTTCTCCCTTCACCTTTTACGCGTGCTGCAATCAATTTATATATCTATGAATCCTGAATTCCCAGAATCGCAATTCTAAGTATCTATACAACTTATACAAGTAAGCTTTTAGATATTTTAAAACTAAATTGACTGGGTGCCGTTGCTGCAGCAACATCAATCTTCCATGATCGTTCACACATCTTTCTTGGGATTGGAGAACAATAACGATGATAATGCAGAACCTGCTGAGAAATGGTGCAGCTGAATTAGAATAGTGTAATGTTCAATAGAAATCCAACATGTTTTTCCATCCTAAATTTATTGCAGAATTTATTTGAGTGGCCCGGCCGTGAACTCGGGATTTAAAGAAGGCACTTTATGGAAAACTTGCCTTTAATTAAATTTCGTATCTTAGGGAATAAACTGGCTGCCTTAACACGAATGATTTAACGGGAAATATAGCATGCAAGAATGGAATAAAACAAAATAATTTCCATCAGTAAAAATAATTGATGGTGTTAAGCACTAACCATTAATGAGGTATTAAGATGTCAGGCCAGTTAATGTAATTAAGCATATCAGGAGGCATCTACGATCAAAGACCTTAGCCTAGCTAAGAAGCCATGGAAAACAACACAATTAAGTAGAAAACAAAAAGTACATTCTTGATGACGTGCAATGGACCTTTTCTGTTTTAGCTATGACCCGGCCATCTCTATCTATGCTCAACCCATAATTCGCCGCGTTGGGATTGATCGCTCACCGAATGCCAATTTCCTGAAAAACTATATCGGTAAATTGTAACTAATCTAACTTGGTGCTGTTGCTGCCATAGGCAGCAACAGCGCCCAGTCAAATTAGTTTCAAAATATTCAACATAATATTTATTAAATAGTAAAGACATACAATTCGTATAACAACGCATATCCCGTCTTCAAATATGCGTCCGTGATGTACTTATCGACGTCATTCATTATGATACCATTCTGCACGTCGCGTAGTTGATTATGACGTCATAGGATGGGTTAATAAAGTAGAAAGGTATATTGGAAAGAAGCAAATAATAGTCCTGCTATTAGAATAAAACAGGGTAAAAGTTTAAAAATAGACATAAAATCAAAGAAAATGTTAACTTATGCCACAAGATAGCACACAGAACTTCATGAAAATGTAAAATTATCAGCTGTCAAAAGTTTCTACCTGAACTCGAGTGTGGATAAATAACAACATATGGTTTTACCCACTGACTTTTCCATACAAGTTCATTGCTTGATATGACCACGTGACTTAACTGGCCAAACTTGCTTTATAGAAGTCGTCTCTTAAGCAAATCTAATTTCATATTTCATAAATAGTTTAGCAATCAGGGCCTAATTAGTATCTGATTAATTAATACTGATTTCTATCTTGCCTTGCAGTGAAGACAGACGCAGTGTTAGCATTGTAGCTAATGACCCGGGAGGTGTGGACTGCCTTATATTAGATAGAGAGTAAGTTTCGAGCAATGATTTGTATCAGTTCTGCAAAGAGTTATTCTTGATGTCATGAACATGATGATCCCTGATACTCACTACAATATTGTCGAAAAAGCAACAATGCTCCGAATTCCGAGTACTTGGGAAATACTGAAATGAGTATTGAGAACCATAATGTTCAGAAAACTATTTAATATTACAAGGATTGTTTTTAAATTAAGATATATTATTTATAGCAGATGTCCATAATGATATTATTACGGGTGGAGTGCACATTTCTGTTTTTATATTAATAATGGGAAGCATAACTATTGTACATATTTAGGCCTACTATGTCAATAAATCTGGCAATGATTATAAACGAACTCGGTATGTCCATGCATTATATATGTGCCATTCTATTTTCAGATCATATAAGCAATTAAGTAGCAGTATAGATCTGAAACGGTTATCTTCGGAGGAAGATACGAGTTGCAAGTAAGTGCTGGAATATAAATTAGCTGCACATGCTCACAAGTATGCATGAGTGTACATCCATAATAGTGCTACTATCTGTAGACTTACATGATGATTACCAGCGGCTATTATTAAGTCTAAAACAGCGACAGCATAAGGCAAGAGAAATGGAAAGAGGTAGGGGTTTCCATATAGACATTTCTTGTCTCTAACATATCGTTATCTTCCCAACTATTTGTTCGAGAGACATCTTAAGATTAAGACATCTCTAAAACAAAAGGGAACAAGAGCAATCCGAGCTTGCATGCATATGTACCACCCACGCAATTAACTTCTTCATCACCCACTACCCAATTATTAATGGTGCGCTCATGACCTAGGTACTAATACTAATCAGGTTCCATAAAATACATTCTGTGCGATGAGGGTGGAGGGTGGGACATAATAATGTTGTTCTATGAGACATGGCCATCGTATTGTAACCCCCCCCCCCACCCCCATCCACTGCAGCCAAAACCTACCACCGCTCGCCCACCCCACCTACCACTGCCCATAACGTAGGGTGTGATGCCTATCTACTCGACTTACTTTCATGTCCTCTATATGTACTCTTGATTTATTTTCTTATCAGGGTCGATCCAAGGTTTACAGGACTAACTGTCTCAGATTTGACGATCGTGGCCACACTAGGCGTGGGAGGCTTTGGTCGAGTAGAACTGGTAAGCATGGAAGCAGAATTGAAGACCTTGTCATGAACTATTAGGTTATAATAAGAACAATTGCCATAAAACCTAGTTCATTGACATTCGATAGGAAACCTGATGCCATGCATATTTTGAAAATAATGTGCTTGGAATGATTGCTGTATTACATGTCTCGCGAATCCTGACTGTCAATAAATATTAGAGCTCAAATCAAATTAATTTATTAGGTCATATAGGTTGCCTGGTTGCAAAATTGTATGGTAGTGACCTTATATAAAACAAGATGATTATGTTTATTAGTGTACTAAGTTCAGCTTGACCATAGCCGTTGACCTTTGAGGGTAGGCACTAAATCAAAGTAGCAGTTAATCTTCTCAAATATAGAATGAGGTGTGATGGCGAGTGTGCACACAACACTTGCGGTAAGGTCCAGCAATTAATTCGTGTACCAAGTGCAACATAATCTTAACCTTCGACCTTGCCCACAAAAATTTGTGGATGGTCATTTCATCCTCCCATGGAACCTATATGTCCAAGTTAGTTCCCTAAATATCGCCCAATCCTGAACATGAGGACAAGGTGCAGAACTAAGCACAAATTAATGTTGAAAATCCAGTGTTCCAATGTTAGTGACCTTAACATATGGGATCAATATCATCACACTGATCCCAACTGAGTAGGTAACCATTTATCCATGCTTAGTCATCGTGCCAAAATGAAATTCTAAGGGGATATATGAATGTTTCCATTTGTAACTCGGTATGTATGTAAACGTTAGGGTCAAGTTCGTGTTCCGTTAATTTCATATTCCTTCATATTTGCCATAGTTATTGCCCCTGAAAATTTATATAAACTTGTTCATTCCCTGGCAATAACTTGTGTTAGACTAAACGCGGTTAAACCAATTTAATACTAAAATGTCGGAGGTCTGTTTTGTGTTCCGTTAATTTTTATTAATATTTACAAGTCATGCACTTAATTACAAACCTCGTTAATTTATTTGTTTTTAGCAATGATTTGTGTTAAAGCAGATTTGCACGAAAATTGACATAGGAAATGATCATATGTATTTCAAAGATAATGCTAGATCCTTAACTGTCTGACTGCTGCACCATACCAGACAATAATGTAAATGGTTCAATAACTCTGGACCTGCTGAATATTTGTAAAACAATTTGACTGGAAATCGTTGGTGGCCACAACAACTTTCCATCAAATTGTTTTCAAAATATTCAGCAAGTCCAGAGTTAAACCCCAGAGAAAATATAGTTTGCAGAAATTCAGCAGTCATACAGCTAAGGCATTTGTTTGAAAGCCCCGGTTAACTATTTTATTCCTTTTTCAATATAGTTATGCTACTATATGATAACATTCAGGTTTCCATAGTGCTTGTAATCATAGGTGCAGATAAATGCTGATTCATCGAAGACATACGCCATGAAGCAACTGAGGAAAAGTCACATTGTAGAAACACGGCAACAAGAGCATATAAAAAATGAAAAGGATATCATGATGGAAGCCAGAAGTGATTTTATTGTTAGGTTAGTAGTAGTAGTAGTAGTAGTAGTAGTAGTAGTAGTAGTAGTAGTAGTAGTAGTAGTAGTAGTAGTAGTAGTAGTAGTAGTGGTAGCGGTGGAGGTAGTAGTAGTAGCAGTAATAGTAGTAGTAGTAGTAGTAGTAGTAGTAGTAGTAGTAGTAGTAGTAGTAGTAGTAGTAGTAGTAGTAGTAGTAGTAGTAGTACTTGAATTTGTCTTTCATCAGCCCATTTTGGACATATCAGGAAGAAATGATGAAAGGTCTCAGTAGTAGTAGTAGTAGTAGTAGTAGTAGTAGTAGTAGTAGTAGTAGTAGTAGTAGTAGTAGTAACACTGTTGGTGTCATTTGAAGGAGTGAACTCTATAGTTTTGAAATATGTATTCAGTTTAATGTTATCTTTAATACCTATGAAGTTACATTAATTTCTGTAAGGGTACCCTCATAACATTTTTAAATTTCCTTTTTTGAATCGTCAATGTCTGAAAATAAGATTTTATGTTCTTTATGGAATTTTTATTCAACTAATTGTTTCATTGGCGTAAGGGAGCATGGCTTTGATACAATGGCTTATAAAAAATTACAATTTGATTTCAAATATTTATAGAACATTCTTTCAAGATTTCATTAACGTGTACGTCCATCACAAAAAAATACACATTTTTTCCAAATTAAAATAAATTCTGAAAATATTTTTAACTAAATTTATAATATAAATAAGCTCCCTGTAAGCATTCATCCTAGAAAATATTGCATTGCAATGTACCATTAATATTAGAGCCACACTGCATATGATGAACGTACATATATTTGTACGCCCGTCACAAAATTAGACTTTTCAGTTTCTATCCATTGCATTGCCATATTACACTATACAAGTTCAAGATATTAATCTAACTACACTACCAGTTTCATTTCCAAACACAATGGAGTGTCACCCAGCTCCAACACGATTATTAGCGCAGGTGTACTGACCTGTTCTGGACATAACACTTGATGAGTGTATATAGGTTTACATAATAGTATTCAGAAAAGTATTTTCAGTTCTCAGCGGAGAAATTATATAGACCATACATTATAATGTGGCAAAATTACTATTTTGTGTAAATAATAGGGTTTAACCATCTTGTTTCTACTAAATTTATAAATCTGTCATCAAATGTGTCTAGCTGGAATTACAACTGAGACGCTTAATGCCAAGAGACGGCTACGTGTACAATGCATACAATTAACATCAAAGTAGAGATATTATCAGCTATAAGAGTAAATCTATAATTTACCTTTGCTGCAATTAACTCAGAAATCTAGAGAGACATTTAGGATTATTCAGTGTAGTCAAAGGCAATTACTTAAACAAAATGTCATTTGAAGAATGATCATGAAAATATGAATTACCAGTACGCAACTATTCATAGCTATAACCTACTAACTCATCATATCTGTAATGTATTCAGAAAATGCAGCATAGCAAATCAATAACATACAGTAAGTCCACTAAAGAGATGGGCAAGTCATTATTTCACACATACATTTGGATTGAAGAATGTACAAACAGTTTTGCAGTAGGGTCTGACTTTTTAAAACAGGAGACACAATGTCTGCATCAGATTTTATGGAACTTTTCCTAAGCGGGTAAAAGCGAAGCTTCCATCCACCAGAATACTCAGCATCTTATCTCATATTCACACTCACAATTCAAGCAAGGCTTGTTCTCAAACTTGTACGAGTGGCTGTTGTTGGAACAAGATTACAGTGTAAAAGTTAAAGTGATGCAAGGAATTACTAGAAGCACATGGTAAAGGGCTGTTAGATTGGCGGCATACATGTGAGGAGAGGGCAGGCACACATGTATGACAACAGTAGACGACTCCATCTGAGTTATTCAAGAAAGCCATCCTTATTTATGAGTACAATTGTAATTTCCTTCATGGTTCAATTCATACCGAGAATCACTGAGGGCTACTCGAGAAAGGCTACATTCAATTATTCATGTTTTATTTGCCTCTGGCATGTCCGGTGAAACTGCAAGTTCATTCCCAAATCTATGCACAGATGAATTCAAGTCAGCTGCAGAATCGAAAGGTACATAAAATACCGCTTATGTGTGTGTATTGTTCCAAAAGGCAGAGGCCAAACTTGTGATGATCTAAGAAATACCTGATTAAATAGATTACACTCTTTAGTGCCAATCAAACGAAGAAAAAAGTGATTCTAGAGCTTGGACATGTTGGAGGATGAATCAGTGACCACAACATTGGAATTCCCTTTTGACCAATGGTATATTAGAACATACATGTACATGTATGCTGACTATATATATGTAGCCCACCATTTCAGAAATGGTGGGCTACAGTGGACAGCATTTTCTTACAATAGGTGTGGGTTCATGTGGCCAGATATGGATTCTTTGGTTGCTTCTAGAGTGGTAATAACATTCTGATGTCTCTAGTGCATACTAAGTAACTGAACATTACTGGTATATTGTCCATAATTGGAATTTTCACAATATTACAGGCTCAGAACATTCTTGACATAGTTTTGACAACTAGTTCCTAGATCTACATGTTCAATGTGCTTGGTTTTCATGGGCAAGCAGTACTTGATTAAATATGTCGATATATTTGAATACTGTTAATAAATTAATTTTCATATATGGATATTTGATATGTATACCCACCAAAAATTTGGACTTATACGTCTGTCACGGAAATTGTGTAAATATGTCTCGCTGTAATAGTCATTACTTCAAGAAACCATATTAAACTTTCACTTTGTATGGTTACTTGTTGCCCTCAGGTGTCTGATGAAGGAATTAGTATGAATTATACCACTTAAAATATTCCCAAATCACTGAGAATTACTGGTGAACTGAAGATGAGGTAATACCAATTTCTCTGCCTACGTCCGTTACAGTGCTTAGGAACCTACAGAATCTTACAACAAACATATGATACATATATATTTATATGAATTATTACTCAGGACAAGCCTCCACAAATTTAGTATCCGACATCTTTCCTTATCCTTACTATATTTTCCAAATATCAAATTAAAGTGTTCAAAGTGTATGTTCGTCACCACGGAACTGCACAGTAGTAGTAGTAGTAGTAGTGGTGGTGGTGGTGGTGGTGGTGGTGGGTATAGTAGTAGTTATGATGGTAGTAGTAGTAGTAGTAGTAGTAGTAGTAGTAGTAGTAGTAGTAGTAGTAGTAGTAGTAGTAGGTTTTAGTTACAGCATTAGGGTAGTGGTGGCAGTACTTGCTTATAATATGCAATAATATTTTAGGATATATCTTTAAAATCAAATAAGGTGGTCGCAATGTCATGTATAAATAAAGCAGCAACACATTTAATTGACATGTTATGTAAATGATCACAACGTAGTGACATGTCTATCACAACTACCCAATTGTTGGCTTATATAACGGTTAAGTGTTCAAGAGAAATACACAGGTTAATAAGCTGTATGGGTTACAACCCCACCCCCTTAATATCACAACAGTATGAGTTACTTGATTCGCATCAAGTACAGAAGTACTTTGATCTAATGAACATGTTGAAGATTTCGGATCTCCAGATTATGACTTAAGTGATTACTCCACGGTCCCGCTCCGCTATCGGTAAGATTATGATGTTACGGTTGCTGCGACCTCTTACCGACAGTGAAGAAGGATACTGGACAGTCTGGCTCGCCTCGTCGTGAAGATGGTGATGACAATATTATTTAAAGACTGCTGGGCCTAATATGACTAAGAAGATCTGCTGGTAAGGATCGGATGTTTCTTCCGACTCGATGATCAGATTCCTAATGTTAATTCTTACTTGGATAAACTAAACCGAACTCGTGTCTTACATATACGTAAGATGATGATTTTATTAATGTAACTTAACTGTACAGAAACTTATAGAGATTTAGACTTGGAGCATAATAGCTCAAATACAAACTGGTACCTTACTGGTACAAATCAAGCAAGTTCTATGGCTACACTACGTCTACAGCTATCAACTAACGGAACACCAGCGAGATGTTCCGTGAATCACGATGGTGGATTGATTCACTTTCTCCAACTGAAAGTGTGTCTTATATAGTACTTAGAATCTCTAAATCTGAGGTTCTATACATATCTAAATATTTAGATTCTACCCGAATCTGGGCTGATGATTCTTCTAGGTATGTTATAAGCACAGCTTGATTGGCCCGGACAATCAGTCCACCAATCAACTTCTGCTTATTCCTTCCTAGAAGTTCCTACCTAATAAATGTTGGTCGTTCTGACCAATCAACGATCCCTGTATTTCAATTTCAACTTCAAAACCTATTCTATTTAATTCTTTGCTACAGAGTTTGATCGACGCTCATTGATTGTGACGTCATTCTGCCCAATCAAACTCTGTGCTATTCTTCTATGGAGATGATGCTTCACATAGACAAAGCGGTGGTAACTGGTTCTGATTTGATGCGATCTGTCAGCTAACTAACAACATTACGAAATGTGTTGTTGTTGCATGCCATTGTATTAGTGACATATAGTTGATATACAAATTTCGATTATGTTATTAATTCCTACAGTACGCTACAATGTCCAGGTCCTGTCCATGGCCTATTGATGGATAAGCCTGTAGGATGCTAGAGTTAATAGGCACATGAGCTGTATGATCTCATTGCCAGCTGATGTTGTTCTATTCTCGTATGAGAACCTAGAATGCCTAACATCATCAACTACGTCCTTTTGTCACGTTCAATTCCATTGATTATTGTACATTCATTATTTTCTAAACTATCGATCCAAACAACTGCTGAATATCATAAAAGTGTATGCCGACTGAACAGCAACAACTTTCATCTAAACTATTTCCAAATAGACATCAACTCAGAACCGTGGGACTTATTCCAATCAATTCGACTATTTCAATTATGATCCTAAATATTATCCAACTAGTTTCAGTGTCCTATATCTGCACACCATCCATTTAGCGGAAACTGAATATCATCAGCACTGGCTGATGTAAATAATAAGTTAAAATATAGTCAACCGGTCCATTAGCTCACCTGGTATTTTCAAATCATAAATTTCTCTTGGGACTTACTCGAAGATATGACATCCAGCGGGGTCATGACTCCCACAAGACAATCCCATATCTACAATGTGTGGCCAGCTGTGATTGTGGTATTCATAATCTGTGCACATCATGGTTTGAGTAATATATAGATGTACAACTAGCCACGTGTTCAAACACTATAAAGTCAATTGTAAAAATAATTCATCTCAGCATTCAAATTCATCACAAATCATTTTAACAGATTATTGAAATCTCACTTGGAAATAATTGTGTATCTAAAGCTGTGTGCAATATCTTCTTGTAGGTTGTTCAAAACATTCAAAGACCGGAAATACCTATACATGGTTATGGAAGTGTGTTTGGGAGGTGAGCTATGGACTGTTCTTAGAGACAGGTAAGTCAGATCTCCATCCTTGTGTTGGGTATCTGCCCATAACATACTCAGTTCAACCCAATCTTAATTTTAAGTCAAATTGCTCTAAAGATAATGAACAAGATTTTAACTACAAACTGTTTTTAAGTAACCACTTTCAGGAGAATAAAACATGGTTACTAAAGACAAGCGTTGTGGTGGCAGTAATGGCAGTAATAAGGTGTCACAGGAGGTGATCTCTTAAGTCACAGAAAATGCGTTTGGGCCTAAAAGATGCCGGGAGGGGCTAGTCCTGATTCTAGTAATCTGGTTATTCCATCTATTTCTGCAAGGCGATCTTGCACCATTGATCATAGCAAAATAATTTAACTCTCCGCTCTGCATATACATTACTATAGATGATCCATACTTTTAGCATTCACAACATTGGTCGGCTGACTTCTTATTGTAATATGTGCAATATGCACACAGAAATCTGACTAATGCGAGAGATTTACACGAGGGAGCTTTGCGATTAAACAGTGAATATAATGTGATTATTAGCATGTGATCCAGGCCCTCAAGGATGTCATACCATTACTTATATACTTATTACATTAATTAGGCTTATCTCTATCCTCACAATTTAATTACTCAATACAAAACACAGAATCGATCAGAGTAGAAAAGGATGGGTGCAGATGTGTGTAAAAAGGAGCGAGGGCTTAAAAACTCATTAGACACTCATCCAAATCTCTTATGCTTCGATTATTTGATTGAAGTAATGACTTGACGAGTTATATTTGTCTTGGCCATAACAGCGAAATGTGTGATATTCCTAGAGAAAGGAAGCTGCAGGACACTAGTATTTCGAATAAAAGTTAACAAATGTCTTCTCTGACTTACATATTATAATTGTGGAAAAAGTTGACTTTATGGAGTCTCGCCAGGATGAAGAAGCTATGAAAGTTATCTCTCAATCGCCAAGTGACCAGAAATGGGCAGAGGCATTCAACACCACACAGAGGATGTGAGGTTCCTATTGAAGTCGGAGAAACCAGTCCATTTTGGCCTCACAGAAATTTCGAAAGCCTAACCGGAATCAAGTTACACCTGATGAAGAATATGAAAACAAAGATGGATCTATGCTAACAGACATTGGTAAAACATGTATGATTGATACAACAGAAACAACGAAGGCAGACTCTCATGAAAACATAATCTTATGTTTATGCAAGATCAATCTTCTGTGTCATCGAATTCAATTCGAGGAGAAACACATTTCTGGACCAGGAAACCTTTGGAAATGTCAGATATACTCTGAGCAAACCATTCAAATATTGTCCATTTAGCATCTGTCAGAAGTGAGCAGTCGCTCTTATTTATCAGTATATCATCAAAAGATACTCTTTCGCAGCAGCAATCAGTCTCCTCTTACTTCGTGTAGTCATATGTCTGTAACACGCTACAACAAAAATATATATTAGCATAGGCAGTCCCGACTGATGTGTCGACTATAAGAACCTAGTAAAGAGGGTATGGTCTATGCCATTGTCAACACTATGATTCATTTGCAAGTTAACCTGATCAAGAGTGATACTCGACAAGCCGTGAATGCTGAAAGCATGAACTATATACAGAAATGCTTATCCTGATATTTAAATTCTTTTGCTGTGATGAGTGAAGACAGGTTGATTGAGCCTAGAGTTTAAATGGTGAGGATGGGGTGAAAGGATAATGGTTAGCTCTTTGACCCACCTGACCTTTATTCCCAAACGAGTAGTTGAGGCAGGGAATTAGATCCTGGGGTGGGTGGGGATATATCCACCAACACATTTTGGTCAGGGGTGGGTGGGCTATATAAGCATTCCCCAACTTTTCGCTTCGCTATGCTGAGGAGAGGGGGGGTCTGATCTGTAGATATAGACCCTACATAAATATTGGCTGCAAATGGCAATGACAAATATATCATAGTTTCAGGAGTCCCGTAAAATATGAAGATTTAAATTTCCATGTATGTTATAATTATTTGGTGGTAAACATATCACTTATAAACTTTGTAAATAAATTTTGTGGAAAAAGAAAAAAATAGTAAAATGGGTAAAAATATAATAATTTAACAACCAACTGATGACTCATATTTACCTCCATAAATGAAGAAGCCATCTGAGAGCATCTAGAATTTTCAGCTCCCAAAGCCCCTAAAGAAATATTTCCTTATTTCATATAATAAATAGCCTCACTATATACATATAATGAAATGGTTCCATTGCAGGGGCTCATTCGATGATGGTACAACGCGGTTCTACACTGCATGTGTTGTAGAGGCCTTCTCCTACTTGCACACTAAAGGCGTTGTCTATCGGGACTTGAAGCCAGAAAACCTACTACTCGACACTACAGGATATATCAAACTAGTATGCACTCTAATTAATGTGTCCTCTAACACAATATTTGATCTATGATGTTACAATACTGGCACCAATGGTTTTAATCTGCCTTGGCTAGGTAATCATGTGACCTGTTGTTACATTCTAGAATGTGGTGGGATGAGGTGGGCATTGTGCTGTACTATCACATTATTTTAGATATTTTTAATAAATCTGGCTGTAAGTCCTAGAACTTAGCTAATATTGCAATGGTTTGTCAAATTATTATCACTATATTCAAAAGTTGCCATGAAATTGAGATACTGATTCTATTGTGCAGAACATAAATATTATGTTACTACGTTATCTTTATCAGGTCACATTTACTTCTAAGCAATGTACAGATCATATTTTAATGTATTTACAGGTGGACTTTGGTTTTGCTAAGAAAATTGGCCATGGTCGAAAAACATGGACATTCTGTGGTACGCCAGAGTATGTAGCACCGGAAATCATCCTCAACAAAGGTCATGACATTTCTGCAGATTATTGGTCATTGGGTATCCTTATGTTTGAACTCTTCACTGGCACGTATGTATACACATCAAATACCATTAAATAAATGAAATCATATTTCATGCTGGTCATTTGATTCTAAGTCACCCCATTTAATCTAATCTAATTTCATTTATTGCATGTATTAAGGAGACTATTACACCATTTTGTAGGTGATCCCATGCTGCCACAAACATCAATCGAAACTACTAGGATCGAGAATGCACTTAAAACCATGACAAATGAACGTGTATCTGGACCCAAACGTTCAGAAATGAACTGTTTAGAGAAATACTAGGTGATATATCTATAAACCTTTAGTGGACTCCATACCAGGCTTTATGTAATAACTAAGAGCTCCGACGAGTAAGACTGCCCGACACCAAGCTGCATATACAAGTAAAAAATGTCCAGTCTGCAGTTGTAAACCTCCATCATTTATCCATATGGAGATGGCCTCACTCCTGTGCCACTTACATGCTACCAATGTGCAGCCCTCATTTGAGCCCTCTGCAAGACACACGCACGCACGCATGCACACACAGACGCGTAGACTTCATAGAGGAGAAAAAACCCTCGCAATAACCGCCCAATAGCTGTAGAACATCTCAAGAATGAGAATTGTCTCTAGTTACGCATATGTTTCTGCTGCTGTGCAACTGTAGTTGCTGGGAAGTTCTAGATAAGCTTGATGCCTTCCACCCCACCCAACGTACTATCACACCTCTAATAGGCCATTATACACTGTGCTGAATATGGTCTAACTGTACGTGAAAGTGGTGTAACAAAAATAGACTATGCTTGGCCTCATTTCGTACCCAGAATGTCAGCAGAAACCCCTATGCAGAGAGCCTTGGAATCCTCTGTACTCTGGGGCAGCACCTATAAAACTCATAGACGATTCCCTGCCTAAATTTGTTAATTAAGCAACGTATCAAACTAAAAGAATCAGAAATGGGGGGATCAAGAAGCACCTGAGGGGGGTGAGGACTTTGGCTGAGGACCAAAAACAGTCGATAAAAAAGGACTGATTTCAGATGCAGAATGTTTTTTTCACACTACTGCACCTGCAGAACATGGTACATACTCATCATCATTGTTAAGGACACACTCACATTTACAAAACAAAACCTGTTTCTAAAGCCAAATTACAATGTTTCAAATTTATAGGCACCATGCATTATTGTTATTGTCTTTGACAGACCACCTTTCACAGCTGCTGATCCAATGAAGACATATAACATTATTTTGAAGGGTATTGATGCTGTGGACTTCCCACGAAAGATCACAAGAAATGCTCAAAATCTAGTGAAGAAACTTTGCAGGTTGGTCTACAACTATAGTAATGTAATATAAGAGGCCCATGGGGCCTATATCGCTCACGTGGAACATAGGCATTTCAACTAGAAAGGCCATAACCTATAAGTATAACCCTTAATGTTGTTGCCAGAATTGCAACAAGAACAAAGCTATGTCCTACCAAATTTAGTTAATAACGGTCTGGTTGTTTGAAAAGAAATTTGTAATTTGCCATTGCTCGACTATGGGAGTTTTGGGGCGATAAAATCCAACATGGCTACCAACTGGGACCCTGTTTATCATACTGTTTCAAAAGTGGCAAATGCTTTCAGGCCAGTTGACCTAACAAGTTTACAACTGTAGTAATGTAATACAAGTCATTTTTGTGCTTAATACTAATAATACTCGAGGAACAAATATCTAGACTGCAGAAAAGATTCATACATTGCGTAATTTAGGTTTTAACTCTCAATTCAGCACAATAGATACAAGAAACTTGGTACAATTTATGAAGATTTTTGTTGAATATTTTGAAATGAATTAAAACAAGTATGAGTGAGCTATAGTTGCAACATAGGTGGGTTCCCAAAAAAGTCCAAAAATGTGGTAGACCGACCGACTGAAAGACTTATGCTAGTCACAAATAGAAATTTATAAATTTTAATTAACAAGATTGTTAAATTACTTTTCAGAATATTCAACAACATATATGTCTAGTATCCTCGAAAAAGAGATTCTGGAATGACAATGTTAACCGTTTGTCAAGATTGGCCATATATATTGACTTTTTTGCTTAGTGAATGTCCATTTGCCGATCAAACGGACCATTTTTGAAAATTCATCTATGGAATGACTGGCTTGTCATAGCCAGGCATCCCAGTGATAACTCTTTCAAGCCATCTCTTTGCCTTCAAATAGACATCCCCTAAAAGCCATTGTCCCTGATTTTGGCCAGCTTGACCAAGGGTAAATCATGGCATCATAGATGTTGCTTGATTGCTCCAAGCACAATCATGAATAAAAGAAGCGTTGAATTGGTCATTAAATTAAATTTAATGTATTAGATTATCATTATATCATCAGTTATGACGTTTGACAGAAGGGAATATATATCCTTAATTATGGAAATCCAAAGGACTAAAATTAACCCAACCCACTAATCACAGTATCTTAATTTCAAAGCAAACATACGGGTAAGTAGCCAGTATAATGAACAAGATTTTATTCAACTTCAGCTAAAAATGTATATCTGAGCTTAAAATTATTATATTACCTTGACAAATAGGTAGTAATTGGTATTTTAAAATATTTTCTCGATAGATAGAGCCACCACTATATGTTGGATCCTATTACAGGAAGCCTTCATCACCCATAGAATCGCTGCATGAACTTAGTGAGTCACTTGAAGTCATCAAAGCAAATAACAGAATAATTCTTGGTGGTGAAAGAGGCATTTGTTGGGAAGACGGGAGTATCAGCTCAGGTGCAAAGGATCTTTCCCTCTGTAATGAATTACTTGACATAGCACAAAATCATTTGCTTGAACAGATGGCCCAGGAAACAACACGACTCAATAACACCTAAGGCATTTGCTTTACAAACAGATCTGGTCTCTTTAAGAAATGCATCACAGGATCAGAAATCAGTGACCATGACCAACTGATACTCGCTGGCTTGGATGTCAGAGCAAAGATTTTAAAAAACAAGACCGAAC
Organism: Chaetoderma sp. LZ-2023a; assembly: GCA_034401795.1. Classification (NCBI taxonomy): domain Eukaryota; kingdom Metazoa; phylum Mollusca; class Caudofoveata; order Chaetodermatida; family Chaetodermatidae; genus Chaetoderma; species Chaetoderma sp. LZ-2023a. The sequence continues at coordinate 230,791 of JAVVLW010000075.1, read as the reverse complement.
TATCTACAAATACAATAGAGCAAATTGGGACCAGATTAGAAAAGATCTTGCTAAATTAGAAGAATTCTATACATGCCTTCCACAACAAAGATCAGTAGAAGAAAACTGGAACCACTTCAAAACTGCCCTCCTCAACATAGCAAACCATAACATCCCCAAGAAGATTGTGAGAGGTAAAAAACATCACCTCCCATGGATCACCAAGAAAACACAACAACAACTCAGACAACGGAATCGTGCTCATGCCAAGACAAAAAGGACAAACAGTGAACCTGAGTGGAACCGTTTCAGCACAGAAGTCACTCCAGCATGGCAGTACATAGGCAATCTATTAGATCTTGTAGCTGACCCGAACCAACGGAAGCAATTTCAGTTTATCAAAGAAAAACAGCAAGATTCCTGCAGTTTCCACTCTGAAAGCTAATGGGAAAGTGGCCATGAACGGAAAAGAAAAGGCATCAATGTTAATTCACTTCTGTTTTTACAAGCGAGAACTTGCAGTCAATGCCAGATTGCCATCACCATTCCCGAATATGCCAGACATCACTATCACAAGAGTAGGCATAGAAAAACTCTTGCATCAGATTAATCCAAATAAAGCCACAGACCCAGACCAGATATCAGCAAGGCTTCTCAGACACCGGACCACAATTAAGTGGTATACTAGCTTTCATATTCCAACAGTCCCTAGAACAAGGCACAGTCCCACAGGAATGGAAGAGAGCACAAGTCGTCCCATTGTTAAAGTGGACCAGTCAAAGCCAAGCAATTACCGCCATGGGCGCCTACCCAGCATCTGTTGTAAACTTCTTGAACATGTCATCATATTGTGCATCATGGGTCATTGTGATAACCTGGGTATCATTACTCCTCTCTAACATGGGTTCAGACGAAAACATAGCTGTGAAGCGCAGCTCTACATCACCACAACTGACATAAGCAAGAATCCTTGACGAATCGGGCCAAGCTGACACAGCCACCCTAGACTTCTCCGAAGCTTTTGGCAAAGTTCCACATAAAAGACTCCTAAATAAACTAAAACACTATGGTGTCAGAGGTCATACAGCCCAATGGACCCAGGACTTCCTTGCTAATAGAACCCAGAGTTGTAGTCGATGGCGAAGTCATGTGAAGCCTGAATACTTTCCGGTGTTCCACAGGGCACAGTCCTTGGCCAGTTACTTTTCCAGCTCGAGCGTAAGACTGTTTGCAGACAATTGTCTCATGTACCAGCATATCAAAACCGATGCCAACCATAAAATCCTACACTTACTCATCAAGTGGGCAAATGAGTGGCAGATGTCCTTAAATGTCGACAAATGTTACATAATGAGCTTCAGTAACATCAACAAGAGTGCAAGTGACTACAAGTACGACATGGGAGGAGCTCAACTTACCACACCCAAAGCTAACCCATATCTAGGCGTTCAGCTGCAAAACCACCTCAACTGGGCTACTCGTGTAAACCAAAATGCCACAAAGAGTAGCCGGGGCCTAGGCTTCATATCGAGAAGTTTAATGTCCTGCCCAAAAATCGTCAAAGTCAGGGCATATACAACAATGGTCCGGCCCATCCTAGAGTAAACCTGTCCAGTCTGGAACCCACATCATGCAGTGCACTGACAACATTGAGCTGTACAAAAAAGAGCAGCTTGATTCGTACTAAACCGGCCACAGTAAACAACCCATCAACCAGAACCAGTAGTGCCTCGGATATGGTAGATAAACTTGGATGGCTGACGCTTCAAGAACAGCAAGAATACCACTTCCCTGGTGCTGCTGTACAAAATATCAAACAGCTTGGTAGATGTCTCACCAGCCTTCCATGTAAAGCCGCTAGCTAGAACAAGGGGATACCAACATCATTTCCAGCAACCTAGAATGAACAGGATGGTCCTCAATCACAGCTTCCTCCCAAGCACAACAGCAATGTGGAACAGCATATCATGGGAAGTTGTCCTTGATAACTTCAAGGCAGGGGTTCAAGCGACCCAACATTGAACGGGCACAAATTGACTGTAAATATGTACATACAAATTTGAAATCGACCTGTATAAAACTATACAATTTGAGAAAGCTCCCTAATCCGCACATGTCACCAAATGTATTGAATCATATCCTGAAGACGACATATCAATTATCAAATACAAGTAGAAGTAGAAGATATAACTATTTTTGCTTGCACTCATTGTTGCTTTTTTTCTAAATTGAAATAATATTTGTAATACTATAGTGCTTGTTAATGAATACATGGATTTTGTTTTAACTGAGTAGGCCATATTAATATTATAGTCTATGGTGGGCGCTTATTATTACAGGGACAGTCCAACAGAACGTCTAGGATATGGCAGAGGTGGAATAATAGCCATTCAGAAACACTCCTGGTTTGAGGGATTTAACTGGGATGGCCTCACAAAACATACACTACGTCCTCCAATTATGCCTACGGTAAGTGTACACACAGCTGAACATTAAATAGCTCAAATGAATTTATTTCATCACACAATGCACTTAAACAAAATCCAGTCACGCCCATCCAGGTATTTCACTGCTATCCAGCTGTGCAGGATTCCCTTCACTGAATCGGGTTCCATGATGGCACACACTTGGGACAGCATAAGTTTTCCTCTTTATGGCCTGGTTACATCCTAACAACACCATATGATATCATCCAATCAAGACGGGTCGACCTAGCAACATCAGCATAACACCTCTAATGTTGCTACTCATTCTCCAACATATGTCCCTAAATGTTTCTTTTTCAATTATTATTTTGAATCACGAGGATGTCACCAACACACTATCTGTCTTAGTCAACTTAGCTTTGTTCTTTAGCTTAAAATGTTAGTTTAAAAAGTTTTTTAAGCTAAAACATTTCTTGTTCATTAAATAAACTGCAACCGATAGCATCTAGCACTTTGTTTCAAAATGAAGGAAAGTCTATCTTCCAGGTGTGAACATTGTGAAAAACTGCAAGACAAGAAATCGCCATGTGACAGAACTTAGAAACGAAACAAATCAGATCCGTTACTATCAATAGCGGCAGATGAACCTCTTCTCGCAAATATGGTGCCAAAATGGCGCCACACAATGCTAACAACCTTTTAGAAAATCTTTTGACCTCTGATGAGTATCCAGAAACCTTGAATCAAATGCATAGTCTGAATCACCATTAAGGGACATACAGCACCTGTCCCTATATGTGAGCTACAGAGGGTTGGGCATGCTTAGTCTTGTTTCTCGCAGTAAAAGTTCCCACAGTGGTGTCCACACAAACACACACCCTTATTATACATAAGTAATGTCGACTGTGTACGTCTAGCATCCGTACAGCAAACGCATACGAGGCATCACGTGTGGGTATTCCCAAATCTAAAATGAGTCACACAGGTGTCCCTCTTTACCATCCCAGTGTCACACAGACATCACTTCAGCAAATTTATGGTGCCTTGGAAAGGACACTGCCAGCACACATGGCACCCTCCGGCTCCACCCATTTGTAATGCATTGGTGTCAAAAGAGACACCATTCAGTCTACATTCGGTTCCACAAAGGACACCAATCAGTGCCCTACTTTAGGGAAATGGGACACCAGAATCACAACCCGTGTAGGAACAGTTATTAGTCACAGCAAGCACTAAGATCACCAAGATTCAATTGACAATAACCTTCATCAGTTGAAGACGTAGTTATCATACTTCTTAATAGAAAAAGCCTACCTGCAGTTGTTGCCATGCCCACCCAGGAAACAGAACAAGATACCATCACTATACACTCTTCCTCAGGACTCTCCTTGCATTCAATCAAGTCCGAGATCATATTGGATGGCCGCTAGCCTGCAAAACTAGATCCAGTAGTGGACACCACTGATGCAGCCTGTACCATAGAGGTCCCGGTGCCCAGCATTTCAGTCACCAGACCGGGATACAGTAAACCACATCCTGTAGTCATTGTAGCGGAGCGCAGCCCATTCGCACAAAGATTAGCCAAGAAGAAATGGCATCATTAGCAGTGAAGCAGACTTGACAGAGCATATGGACACTGCCAAACTGGTGTCTTATGGTTCAACAAGCATTCCAACTAAGCAGATGGGCACCTACAGACTATGGAGGAACAGGGTGTGCAAAATTGTGTGCACGCGAGCACAAAGGCATAGGCTGGTAACTGGTCTTTATTATGAGGAAACACTATCGCTGTTCCATCCAAAGGTAGCATACAAACTACCAGTTGAAGATGCATTAAAAAAATAATAGGCAAGCAATAGGACCGGACCTGACACAAACAGTGTTCAAGTTTTTCAATATGAGAACTCCAGTCTCTGGAGAAGATCCAAAGAATAATAATGGATAAAACAATTGTACTGTATGGAAGGTCAAGGCATCAACAACGCGGGGTAGGGGTGTTTTAATGTTTTGATGCTCAACAACATCTCTTCACTTTGATAGTGTGTTCCCAACATGACGTAGCTATTACCCTTACCCGCTGCCTAATCACACACTTAAATATGGCATTATTGCAATAAGTATGCCACTGCTACATCATAAGAAAACATTAATTACAATAAGTCATTGTAAATTTGAAAACAAATGAACCAGCGATAAATTTACAGTCCTATAAAGGTTTTCATTTCTAAAAATTTACACATAAATGGATTCCAATACCTTTGCTGTGACCAAATGCGAAATAACATTCCCAAAATTATATTTACTCACACCGTCAGTGAAGGCTGGTGTTAGTATTGCAGGTTTGTCTGTTTGTCTGTTTTACTGTCTGTTTGTCTTTGTCTTTTTATCCAATTATATTTCGTGAATTCTAGAAAGTAGAATCGGTAAATTTGGCATATCCATTCATATTGTAGGTGGCTATAAAAGATTTTGAGTTGCATGTCAAACGATCAAATATCTGTAACGGGGTCACTAAGCGCATACTAGAATATGCATTTTCTGGAATGTAAGAAGGTTGAATCACCAGATTTATCATAACCCTTAATGTTTCAACTGCTCATGACTGCTTTGAGTTTGAGGTCAAAGGATCACTCATGAAGGGCATGGTGTGACTAAGTGTACTGGCAAAACAAAGCACAAACCTTGTGAGTCAGCACCTCCCCGAGTGCAGTCTAGTTCCTTTTTGTGGTAATGAATAAAACATAGGTGTTAAATAAACCCTTTTGATAGTGTTTTATTCCACCTAAATACACCTTTCAACCTAACTAACAAATGCAACAAATGGTGTTGCTAAGCATATTCTGTTTAATAATTTGATAGAAGGCTAATCTCAGTGAAATTATTATTCAAAATATTTCCTGTCTGGTTACCGTGAAATGGAATGGATTCCTGCATTCAATCAGTATAATCTACATATTCTGCACTAGCAGAAATGCTAAGGGGGTAACCAATCAGCGTGGTTGATGCCGCTAGAGTCTATAGTATGTAACTGATGGATCCAATGATATCATGAATTCTAAAGTGCCAACAACATAATGGTCAAAAGCGGTCACACGGTCAACAAAAGGGCCAACATTAGCCCTGGACATTCCTCCCGGGCCAACATAGACAATCAGGGGCCAACATTTTAAGAACATTCCTAGGCAACAAGGATAATTGGTAAACTCGCCAAATGCCCAGAGAGGCTATATAAACAGTCAGCCAAACACAGCACTAGCATCCTGGACTCGATCAAAACCTGATCAGTGTCAGGTGTACCTAGTTAGTTATTTCAGATTTAAGTTGATAATAATTAATCTATTCTGTAAGCAATTTAAATCATGCACTGCTTCAGTCCTGCCTATAACAGTGAAAGGAATATCTTACAGTACAACATATAAATAAATTTATGTTTCCAAAACAAAAACAGAAACATGTTGCATGTAAGAGGGCAGAACCGTTTTGTTGACTATATTGAACATAATTTGATTGAAAGACATCGCTTCCCTTCCAATCCAATTATGTTCAAAATATTCAACAGTATGTTTTATTTTGATTTGGAAACATGATACGGTATTTCTGAGCCATACTGTACATAATTATTCACTCTATACATGAATCAACACTCTTTGTAAATTCAGAACCAAGAGAGGTCATTTACAACAAGTGTCATTGCTTATTTTTAAATACATCTAATAGGCTGTATAATACGGTAATCAATACCTAGTTGGAATCTTTTAAATTCCTCATAAATAATTATTTTGTTATCATTGTTGAATAAATTATATTGTCTAAGAGTAGTCAGACCATCCCTAAATGACCCCTGAAAAAAGTCATTAAAATGACTTGTTTCTTAATTAATGCATGCCTAGTATTGAAAATGTCTTGGAGTCAAGATGGTGGTGGTGGTATAGGTCAGCTGGTTGGACCTTCAACCACCTGCCATAAAGACCCACCATGTATTAGATACAAAGGGCAGGTTGACTCTCCTCGATCAGGTGCAAATGTATTAGATTTAATACACATGTATTTATTCCAGGTGTTCTTTACTATTTACAGGTGACAGGTTCCCTAGATTTAACCAACTTTGATGATTATCCTGAAGACGATGAACCAGTTCCGCCAGATGACCTTTCAGGCTGGGACGATGATTTCTGATGACCGTATAGGCTGGGATGATAATTTCTAATGACGTTAAAGGCTGTGATGAATATTAATAAAAATGCAAGGCTTTAGAATGACATATCAATTGAACGCAATGACCATATTCAGAAAGTCAGAGTCATTGTTAACAATTAACATGTTTAATCCAATATTCAGGATGTAAATATAAATCAATATTCATAATGCCCTGTATCAGGGCAGGACAAGCACGCCATTAATCCTCAAATGCCGACACCCGTGTGTGTGCACGACAGACAACCTTGTTGCAGACATAACCTGACATTGAGGGTACTTACATGGTTGTGCTTAACTGTCTGACTGCTGCAAGCCACCAGAAAATATTCAATGGTTAATAACTCTAGCCTGCTGAATATTGTAAAATCTATTTGACTGAAAGTTATATATAGCCACCAACAACTTTCAGTCAAATTTTCAAAATATTCAGCGTATCCAGATTTTTTCACCATGGAAAATGTACTCCACCTCTGCCATATCCTAGACGTTCTGAGTGAACTTGAGGTACTCGCATACATGAGTCATTTATACTGGTTCATCAACTGGTACATAACTACTATGTCTGCATCTGGGCCTGTTCTACAGTAATTGACCTTTCCACTTTTAGCTATGCCCCGCCCATCACCAGCTAAGCTCCACCCACACATCACCGTGTTGGGATTGATCGATCCCGAAATGCCCTAACTATTAATTTCCTGAAAACTATACAGGGAAGCTGTTGAATATTTTGTAACTAATTTGACTGGGTGCTGTTGCTGCCTACAGAATATTTATTAAATAGTAAAAGCAAACAATTTGTACAACAAATCATAGACTGTCTTCAAATATGCGTTCGTGACGTACTTATCGACGTCATTCATGACATCATTCATTATGATGTCATTGTACACATCACGCAGTTCATTATGATGTCATGTGATGGGTGGGTACTCTGGAAAAGTGAATATTCTACATAACAGAATGAATGCCTTCACTGTTTATTAAGTGTTATAAGGGTGCAAATTCACACCAGAATGCATGGAAATAAAATTGTATACCATTACAGGCTTATAAAGTGTAAGATGTAATGAAATGAAATAAATCTCAACATATGATTTCATTACGCATAAATTAATATAATTTTTTAAATTGTGAAAATTAATTAAATAACAAGTCCCTAATTCAACTTCACAACTACAAAAAATTATATTAATTTATACAGAATGTAAGCAATATATGCTAAGATTTTATTTCTTTACCTTACATTGCGGTACACATATTAAGCCTCTGGTACACATATTAAGCCTCTAACACGTATACAATTTAAAGATTTTTATTATCAAGCATTTAGTGTGAATGTGAACATTTAATTCTAGTGAAATCAAATTGTTTGAAACTATATATGATTACGTTCCCAAGATTTATCTCCAGAGAATGAATATGAAATTGGTCGCTTTAGAATTGGCTTATCCAGCTAATTGAAATACATACATGTTCATATTGAAATATTTCTTACACTTAATACAGGTCTTTAATATAAATAGTACAAACACTCAGTAAGTATTGAATGTACTTATTTGTCACTTCCTGATAAATGCTGTTTAGATATTCAGTTTTTTTATCAGCTGTACACTCAGTGGTGCCACCTGTATACTAATCAGAATAGTGAAAAAACATAGCACTCAAAACATACTTTTATTTAGATAACCTATTTACCGAACAACTGTAGATATGGACAAGACAGATTTATTTGTTGTAAGACATCACAGAAAAAACCGCAAGTGAAATTATGCACACGCACGCACACAAGAGACATAGTCAAATGGACTAACCCGAAAATAGGATGCTTTCCAGAGAAATTACCTATGTATGGAAGTAAACATTAATTATCTATTAAAAAATCCCAAAATATGTACCAGTCCTCCAGTTAGAGCAGTACTTAGTAAAATACTGACCGTTCATGAAATACTGGCCAGTATAAAAAAAACTACTACTACTACTACTACTACTACTACTACTACTACTATTACTTATCTGTCTGGATCAGTACTGATTAGTGAGCCGGTACTGATTTAATAAAACAAGGCCCAAGGTCCTGTGATGCTCACCCGGACCATTAGCATTTGAACCCATTTGCACTTAAATAATTTTCGGAAAATGCAAGATGGCCACCAAAGAATTGATGAATCAAGATTCTCATTTGATATGTTGAAATCGTGCCATTGATGCCGTTTTTAAATGGTTCCGGAATATTTTCAGAAAATCAAAGATGGCCGTCAAAACATTGCCCTATTAAAATTCAAGAGGCTATCACTATAGGATCCTTCCAGCCAAATTTCCTTGAAATTGCCCAAGCAGTTAATGAGTAGCCCATTTTTTCGGAAAATCCAAGACGGCCACCCAAAAAATTAGTCAGAAATCTGTATAAAAGTTCTGAAGCGTACCAACCTTGAGTCATTCCAGCTGCGTTTGGTTGAAATTGACCAAGTGGTTAATGAGGAGTAGCCGTTTAACTGAATTCCCAAAATTTTTGGAAAATCCAAAAAGGCCATAGACAGAAACATCATCCAACAAAGTTGTTGCAAAATGTACACCAGTTGCTTTGCTATTGATGCAGTAAGCTAGAATATTGACATCAGAGTGGTAAGGGTTAATTATAGTCAACTACAATTGAAGCATTACTCTTTTGGCCATTTACATCAATTTCAAGACGGCTAAGCTGCTGAATATTTTGAAACCAATTTGACTGAAACAGTTGGTTTAACCAGCAATAGATTTCAGTCAAATTAGTTTCAAACTATTCAACATGATCAAGTTCACATTATAAGATTTTTGTCACTTCAGCTCTGCAGTGATGAGTTAAATGATAACTTTAAATTATCCAACTAATATGTATGATTGTCTTTTGATCGCCATTTATGTGCTATTCACATGTGTTGCTTATAATCACAGCACTATATTACTGATCATAATCTTGCCAAATAATGCATGAATTATACACTGATCAGTATGTTGCTTAGTAAGATATTTTACTTAGTTTCATATGATCATTAACATGAGCACAAAATAGTTAATATATATGCAATGAGAGAGAAAGAGAGAGAGAGAGAGAGAGAGAGGAGGGGGAGAAAGAGAGAGAGGGGGGGGGGGGGGGGCAGGCAGAGTATGGGCGTGTATGAAATGGGAATAATTATGACAGGGAAGCCAAAAAAGTGTTGAAATTTTAAGTAACTAAAATGTAGTCCCAAAATTTCAAAATGAGTGGAAACTTCTTTCAGCCGCAATCAGTTTTCATAGTTTCTCCACTGTGTCTTGACCTTCGTGGTCATCCTAAGCTGAAGCTCCCTTAGGTTCTCTTTCATCTTTGGTGAGGTTTTTTTTTAGGTCTGATAGCAAAGCACTTAACAAGTTCGTGCTATAGCGTCCTTTGCATGCCTTAAACTTGTTAGCACACAGTACTGAAAACTTTACTGCCTTGCTGAGCGGTTGTATTCTCTGGCATTCAAAGAACATGTCCAAACATTAACCAGCGCTGTTCTGCTATCCTCACGCAGTGGTACAAAAGTGTGTACAATGTTGATTTTGAAATTAGGCTGTGTGATCATGTGATTTCTGATGGCCAGATGTTTGCAATGACACACATTGAGTCTGTTCAAAGGTGCCTTTGGAGCTTCCCAGATATCCCAGTTGCATAACATTATAGATATACATGTAGCACCATATAGGTGTATTTTGGCTTTCACATGAATATTAGAGCCTCGAATCCACATCTTCCAGAAGGAATGGAAAGCAATGTTTCCTGTTACGATTACTTGGAATACAAACATTTGCATTCGCTTTGTATATTACAAGAAACATAGCTAAGATTCTAGTATCATTCCTTTAAATGAATAAATTGGCGATAGTAATTCGTGAAGCCCACAAAACCTTTTATATCATAGATATATAGTTTGATTGCCTATGCATATAGTGCAACAGCAAGGCAAAGATAAATGGATGAATCCACTTTTAGCTTTATCCCGCCCATCTCTAGCTATCCCACACTTTGCCCATGTTGGGATCGATAAAACCCTGAACTCCCTGAATCTCAATTTCCAGAATACTATACAGGTGAGCTTTTGAATATTTTGAAACTAATTTGATTGGGTGCTATTGATGCCTAAAACAGAATAGTCATTAAGTTGTAGACATACAATTTGTACACATGACAGACTTTTAGGCGTTCATGACAGACTTAGCTACGTCATTCATTACGCAATTTGATTGCGAGGTCAACCTTCATGTGACGTAATTCATTATGAAGTTATATAGCTGAGTGACAGATTGGATTCATCAATTGCCTAGTCATTTGAGCAGAATAAGCAATGTGATTGGGACTAGTAGTTTGTTATATACATCACGAATAGTTAATGTAGAAAATTCGCCTTAACATAGCTGCATAATAGTCTCACAATAAAAAGAATGGCATAATACTTATATGACGGCATCCTAACAATAAAGCACCTCACTAGCACACACATTATATACGATTTCACACCATTCCATTGTGCCTTAGTTTACTAGACATTAATATACATATCAATCACATGATAATGTTAGCTGGTGCAGACTCAATTATTTATATTGACTATGGCGTGTGTGCATGCATGCTAATACCGTGAACGCATTATTAAAATTTCAACAATTCACATCTATGCTAAATTATCATTTTCAAAAATTCTAAATGTGTCGAAAATCATGTTTAACCCTTTAATTAATAGTATCTCAATTTTAATACACCCGTACAAGCTGCTGAATATTTTGAAACAAATTTAACTGGAACGGCTCACTGCTTAAGTTTTAATATATTTAGCAGAATATTTCATACATTGTAGAGTTCGTCATACCGGGTATATAATGTATTGTATGTTCGTAATTTCCTCCTAGCTATAGCAGTACTGTCTATATCGACAGCATCATTGCTCAGTGAAGGGGTGTTTCTACAATTATTGGTAATATATTTACAGACAGTCTAGCACACCAGGGAGTTACTGACAGTGTTGCTTACAGCAGCTATGTAAGTTGTTAGAGCACGCTGCCAGCTATGCTCTGCAGTGAGGCCCAGTTTGCACTTATTTGTACCATCCACCTTTTTAGATAGGCATCCTTCAGGCTTCAGTTATGGGATCATGGAGATACTGATGGTAGGGGTGACATATAACATCTAGAGCTCCATGCAAAATGGTCAAGATTCTCCTGATAGCATTTTGCAAATGTTTTGCAGACCTACCTATATATAGAAAGTTGAAATCGATTCTCTAAAATTGTCTTTAAAAAAACAGACAATGCCACGGAAATTTAACACAATTTCCTGTTATAGATTCTTGCTGCCTTACGTGGGACCACCTAAATATTGTGTATGCTTTAATAAACATCATTTATTACATCAAAATTAGTCCAAGATTTGACATAAAATGTTGTTGCATAAAGATATAAATCACATGATGATCCACTACGGACGAGTTTAGGTCGTCATTCTCGCATTACTTAAGTAGCGTGAAAATGTAAATATTTGTATCCAGTAGGTAGTTTCGCTGATGCATTTAAATAGCAGCGTAGAATCGAGTACCTACCTGAGTAGCTACGAGTGACAGCTTAAACTCACCCTATGGCCTATGCTATGATCTAACTTTCCGTTATGAAGAGAAAACTAGGTTCGCATTGGCTAACTTCGCGTACTAACCAATGAAAATGTAGGAAGAAGAGTAATAAAGTTTTCTATAAGAAAACTGTGAACATGTGCATGATCATGCGCAGTTGTGCCAGTGGGTTATATTTTTGATAATTTTTATTCCCTTATAGAAGAGTTTACCGTACTTTGTGATCAATCGCATCGTACTAGCCAATCGAAATGTAAGAGAAGCATAACTAGAAGAGAGCATTTAGAACATTGTGCAAAAATTAATATTCTGCAACAATGGATGCTAGCGATCTTTTTGATATATATGGCTTGCTAAAATTGAGGTGCTTTAGATAAATAACACTGACTTTGGGTGGAATTAAGTAACAGTAAATTCATTTAATATCAGTTAAAGCAACGAGGATAAAATAAATACTGTTGGTGCATTTGACATTTGCTAGTCACCGAAATATGGTCTTTTTTTTTTTTTGAATTTTTCACGATCATCAAATAAATTATCGATATCGTATCAGGATTCTAATCAATAAAATCGGAAATCACGAGCAATGCGTGTACCCCTAAGAACATCTACTATTTAGAATATCAGAGCGTATTCACTACTGGTGCTCCTTGTTAACTAGTTAATGGTGCTTCATTATTGTAAGTTCTTTTACATCCCACATGACAGACACCAAGTGAGACAGGCCTGACTGCTTTATATCCCCTCTCAAGGATGTGTCATGTGAATGACCTATGGTAGAGTGCAGGTTTTTACACCTTGATCACACTCTGAATAGATTCTGGTTCTCGGGTTTGGAATCTCGCAAGCATGAGGGGCATAATGGTTTAAGCCACTACAGCAATGCCCTATATGTTGTGTGAAATACTTAATTAAACTCTATATAGGCATACTAATGATACCCGAACTGACATAATCTAAACATAATAAAGAAATTTTGATGGATATTGAAGATGAACCATGTTAAAAGTGAAATTTAATTTCAATAGAACTGTGAATAATCAGGCCTGTTATTTATAATCAGACTTGTAGACCACACTATATGAGATCATTAACCCAAAAGTTTCTCAAGCGTGCACTATAACATTTATATATATATATATATATATAATATATATATATATATATATATATATATATATATATATATATATATATAATATATATATATATATATATATATATATATATATATATATATATATATATATATATATATATATATATATATTTCCCCTGTGATTCACACCATTAACTCTTTAACGCTCAAATTTGTTCAAGAAAATTTCAATTTCATCTTAGAAAATATCCATTTGCAGAGATTATTATTTTAAATTTACCACTGGAATGACTGGACCGATTATCGAGCCAGTCATTTCAGTGGTAAATTTCCAAAAATAGCCTTTTGGTTAGCAAATGGACATTTCTGAATAACGCTGCACAGATGTTTTTGGCCAGTCAAAAGATTAATGACAATTCATATATCAGAAGTCAGCTGATTTAGATAATAATAAATACTGATTCATTGATGTGTTTACCATTATTAATATTATTATAGTATTATCAGATGTATATTTTATCAAATTATTAATATTATTAGAAATGGTTGTACTGATCAGAACTGTGCCTCAAGCATAATAAAAATAGTTTTCAAACATTTAAGTGTATGTTATTTATTCATTCACTTTTAAGTTTTTATTATATATTTTATCAACCATAGCAACAACACTCTTATAGATTGCTATCAGGGGTTCATTCCAGATCACACATAACATGGAAGTTGTAAAAGAAAAACCAGCGAACAAAGGTATATACTTTATTTTGATTGTATTGAGTGTGTCACAGTTCTAACAAGAGCAATCAGACATTGTAGACCCTCGCCCTCTCATTCTTGTCACACTATAAAAGGTTTTAGGATTTTCAGGATATTTTGAGTTTCTTCTGGATTTGTTTTTATTTTCCTGGGTCACACACAAAATTGTGTACTAATAGTGTATTTACTGTGTGCGCTTTACTGTGTTAAAACTCGAGCCGAACCGGTCCATCAGTTTCTGAGATATCCAGTTCCAGAATTTGACCCAATCTTGATCCGGGTTCTCATGATCATGGGCAGTCTAGAAATCCTTGTGCACAGCAAGTTCCTTCATTGTGTTAAAATTTGAGCCAAATTGGATCAGTAGTTTTTGAGATAGGAGTCCAGATGCACAGACAGACAGAGAGACAGACAGACAGACCCGATCATAACACCCTCTTCCCATTACAGGACAAGGGTAATGACTCTCAGACACAGATTTAGAACTGCCGCTTAACAATTTAACACTCGAATTTGTTCAAGAAAATTTCAATTTTTTCATAGAAAATGTTCATTTGCAGACCAAGAGAAGTCTATTTTGGAAAATTTACAAATAGAATGACTGGCTCGGTTATCGAGCCAATCATTCCAGTGGTAAATTTTCAAAAATAGTCTTCTTGGTCTGCAAATGGACATTTCTCGAGACCACTACAGAAGCCATTTTTGGCTGATATGAGTGTTAAAGGGTTAACATTTAATGTTTATCTATTCTCCTAAATACATTAGTGGTGTTGGGTCTGAATAGAGATGACACATTTTTTATCAATGATTCTTATTTATGTCTTGCCTCTAAAATAATGACAGTAAAATAGCTAGAACAATGGACATAGTATAGTTAATACCTCACCAAAAGTTACCTTGATCTCTGATGACACACATCGCAATCAATAGTCTTCTTCCTTAGTGAAAATGGACCACACATTCAAAGTTTCATAGATACCCATTAACTGTCTGCCTGCATGATTTCTGCAGACTACATTTTCCATGTGGTTTAACTCTTGACTTAACGAATATTTTAAAAACAACTTGACTGAAAGCTGTTGCTGGCTAAGCCACCAACAACTTTCAGTCAAATTGTTTTTAAAATATTCAGCAAGTCAAGAGTTATTACCCATTGAAATTATTGTGTGGTGGACTGCATCAGCCAGATAGTTAAGTAGAACCTAAGCTTTGCTAAGAAGCTACGACATTTTTCACATAATCTTGCTTTTAAATATACAGAATAGAAAATTAGCAGGTTTTTATATGCAAGTGTTACTCAGTGTAACCATTCAAATTTTCCATAAAGTTAAGATTAATTAAAAGAGCACTATTTCTTGTTCATCTCTTCGTGTAGTTTCTATGGCTATCATTGGTTTGCAGTTTCAATCTTCTTAGCCATCCATTCCGGCGAAACTTGCTCAATTTTTTCCATAATTGTATTGACTTGAAAACACAGATTCTGTATTTGCTTGTCCCATGTTGGCAGAGTTTCGCGGGCTGTCAAAAGAAATTGTACCAATACCAATGTATTGACGATTATGAGCAAATGATCACCAGTCCTGGTCTGTGACTGCGCATGAAGTGTACATGTCAGTATGCACGCGCATGTGTAATATCAGCGGGTCTTTGGATGAACCACCATCTTTAGATTCCAAAGACATTATGGTAATGGACTAATGCATTTTTAGCTATCTCCATCTTAGTCCATCTCTAGATAAGCTCCGCCCACGTTTTGCCCATGTTGGGGCGATTGAACCCTAAACTCCCTGAATCTTAATTGCTAGAAAACTATACAAGTAAGCTGTTAAATATGTTGAAACTAATTTGACTTCGTTCTGTTGCAGCCAAATTTGTTTCAAAATGTTCCACAGAATGGTTATTAATTAGTAGACATACAATTCGTACACATAAAACTTTTAAGAGTTCATGACAGACTTGTAAGCTCCATCATTCATTACACATTTTGATTGTGACGTCAGCCTACATGTCACATAATTCATTATGAGGTCATATACTCAAGTGACAGATTGAATTCATCTATTGACTTGTATTAAGAGGCCATCAATCTTCCAGAGGTGATTGTCTAAGAGAAGGATGAGTGCATAAACTTTTATCTATATCTGGTTTTCAATGAAACACGGACATGAAGTGAGATCTCAAGATGAAGATCTCGATCAGCATCAATAAGGCATCTATCCCTCTAGAAACATGAAGGGAGTCAGGAAGCCAAATGGCAAAAAAGACATACGACTATAACTAAATATGTTCAGGTGTTTCGAAGGTTTCATGTGCTAAATAGAGGTACATTTAGCCAAGATGACAGGAATGGAAGCTGCTTGATGAGGTATGTCCATTGTGTTTCTATGTATATACAGGGTTCAGGTTATGGAAATGTCACAGTACGCATTACATGTTGTACAAAGCAGAGTCAGCAATGGAGGAATCCAGTTTTAGCTATGCCTCACCCATCCCTAGTTAAACTCCACCCACATGTGTTGGGATCGATCAATCCCTAAACTCCCTGACTATCAATTTCCAAAAAACCATACAGTTAAGCTGTTGATTATTTTGAAACTAATTTAACTGCATGCTGTTGCTGCCTATCCAGTCAAATTAGTTTCAAAAATATTATTCAGCAGCATGTTTATTAAATAGTAAAGACATACAATTCATACAACAACGCTTGTCCATCATCAATTATGCGTTCGTGTCTTTGTGACAAACTTATCTATGTCACCCATAACGTCATTGATTATGATGTCATCCCACACATCACATAGTTGATTATGATGGATGTATAAACTGGAAAGGTCCGTTTAGTACCAGAGTCCCCTAAAGTGACTCCTAGGAATGATGCAACCATTACCTTCAAAGTGTACAATAGAATCTATCTGATCAATGTATCCATTCATGCGACCCTCAGTTATCATCTGTGATGCAATCTTTTCTGCCTGTAATAAGAACACATTCATTCACCTTATGAATTGCCAGTTTTCAACAGCTTCCATTTGTGGGCTAATGGAAAAATCCAGCTTAAGCTATGTCCTGCCAATCTCTAGCTAAGCTCCACCAACAATTCACCATGTTGGAATCAATCAATCCCTGAACTTCCTGACTATCAATTTCCAGAAAACTATACAGGTAAGCTGTCGAATATTTTGAAACTAATTTGAGTGGTTGCTCTTGCTACCTAAGGTAGCAACAGTGTCCAGTCAAATTAGTTTCAAAATATTCAATGGCATCTTTATTAAACAGTAAAGACTTACAATTGGGACAACAATGCTGAGTCAATCATCAATTAAGCATTAGTGACGAACTTATCTACAGCATTCATGATGTCATTGATTATGACGCCATCCTACACATCATGTAGTTGACTATGATATCATGATTGATGGATAAACTGGAAAGGTTCCTTGGTGTTCAATTGGAAATCGGCCTTGCTGCCTAAGATAGCAAAATCTTTTACAACAGTTTTGAAACTAAGCATCTCTGTATTTTGTCTGATTTCAATCCACTACCCCATATTTATTTACATTTCTAAGTCATTTTTTAAAATTAAGACAATGTCTTTAACCACTTAATCACTGAAATACCTGCATCTTTATTTCACATCACCAACACAGGAAAGCTATTAAATATAGTTAGTACGCAATTTGGCTGGAAGCCATTGATGCCATAAGCAACAATGTCTTCCAGTGATATTACTTTCAAATTATTGAATAGAACAAGCATGATGATGATGATGATGATGGACAATGATGCGACAGAATAATGAAAGAATAACACTATATGAACATGTGTTATTCTAGGTATGGCCACAAGATGTCAATACCTTCAGACAACAAACCAAGTCTATCTCCTCGAACATACGCGTAATATATTTTCCTTCATGTCATTATATGATGATTTAAATGAGCTGAGCGTACTAAAGATCAACCAAACAAACCTTTATAGATGGTATTTCTAGCAATGCTCCCAGCTCTTCAAATGAAATGTTATTGTACAGTTTGCTGGCGGACAGGAGATTATGCTCTATAACTGCTCGGTCTAAAAGAGTGGAACCTGGACAGGAATAAACATAGTATGAGTTAAGGTCTTCTTTCTGTGAAGAATGCAAACAAATTAAACAATTTAGAACGTTAACTCGTTTCATACAGTTCCCAGAAATATGGTTCTAAGAGGGCTACGTATGCAATCGACTGAATGTATTGAAAACTGTTTTACTGAAAGCCAGCAATAAGTACAAGATAATTTAACCATTTAATGGGCCAGCGATGAAAGTGGGAAACCATTCAAAACCTGAACTGATTTTATACATGATATAGTAGCAAGAATTCTACTTGAATACACTTTTATCCAGATAGGATTAGCCTGAAATGTTTTTCTAAAAACTTGATTTCAAGCAAAAACCTAAAAACTTTCATCTCTGAATTGGTCAGATTTGGTCTGGAAAATTTTAATTTTGCATTTGAAAATGTTAATTTGCAGCCCAAGAAAAGACTGACAATTAAGCATCGGTTATCGAGCCAGTCATTCCAGTGGTAAATTTTTAAAAATAGTCATCTCTTGGCCTGTAAATGGACATTCCTTAAGACCACTACAGAGGCCGGACTGTGATGACATAACCATTAAAGGGTTAAACTAGAGGAACTTGTATATAGATTGTGTACAGATAAAATATAGCATGTAGATTTAACCCTTTAACCATTGAAATTCCAGTCTCAATTTCAAGAAAACTATAGAGGAAATCCGTTGACTATTTTGAAACTAATTTGATTGGAACCTATTGCTGCCATAAAGAATTTGTTGTTTCTATGAGGGAATCGCAATACATCAGTATTTCTATTTCTAAGAAGACAGATATGTGAGAAGCAACAGCTTCCAGTCTAAAATGTTTTTAAAATAGTCAAGAAACTATTGGATGTATTAACCACTCTGTGGTCAAGGCGCCAGACTCCAGCTTCTGCAGCAGTCTTGAGGTATGTCCATTTGCAGGTCAAGATAATTTTTGAAAATTTTCTACTAGAATGCCTGGCTCGATAACAGAAATACGTTAGTATTTACATTTCTAAGAAAACAGACATGTGAGGAGCAACACTGCGCTTCTAGTCTAAATTGTTTTTAAAATAGTCAATAAAATAGTGGATGTATTAACCCTTATGCCGACCAAAACTGGCTTCTGCAGTGATCTTGAGGTATGTCCATTTGCAGGTCAAGCAGATAATTTTTGACAATTTCTCACTGGAATTCCTGGCTCTATAACAAAGCTAGGCATTCCAGTGGTAAATTTTCACAAATAGTTTACTTGACATGCAAATTGATATTAAATGAGCAAATACTTTGATTTTATTGACTATTAAAAGTTTAGAGAATTTTTTCTCTTTGGTTTGTACTGTTGAATAAGTTCATAGCAGTATTTGCTTAAAATGTGTGGACTGAGGTGATGGAGACAGCTAACTAAAATGCAGTCAAAACGGTTAGAAAGAAACATGATTACAAATGTATGTATATATTGAGACCACATGATAAATATTAAATATCAAATGGGTTTCTCACTCAGCAAGACAAAGAGTGAGAGCAGACAACTCCGCTAATGCACATCACGTTGTATATTGATTGTCTTCATACTGGATTGACAAGATCTGGATGTTAAAGGAAAGGAAAAGGCAAATAACAAATGATGTTTATCGGTAATTTCATACAATATTGAATAATCTACCAGCGGTAAAAAATGGAAATGAATCACGATTGTTTGAGAAAAAGCGTTCACTAAATCTAAGAGCGCTTAACTTGGAACCAATTAGTCATGTAGCCAGTGCTTCACACTCTGCCGTGTGTCAACTGCGTGTGCGGGTATATAACGCATACGCGATTATAACAAAAGCAAACGTGAATATAGTTTCGTAAGCGGTATGAATAGTATTCTCTATAGGTGCCGATGTAGAGCGATTAAGGCACTACTGTTAATTCACTATTGATCCTTTTGAATACATATTTGAAAGTCACTGTCACTGGTGCAAGCAATACGTTTCATTCAAAATGATTTTAAAATACACTGCTGGTTTCCAAGGTCGCAACATGATGCCTGCTGAATATTTCAAAATTCGTATAACTAAATGTAGATCCTGTCTCTGAAGACAATGGCTTTCAGTTAAATTGTTTTAAGATTAGACAGTATTTTAACTGCAGGAAGTAATGGCTAATCAGTTTAATGCAAATATAACTGAGATTATATGACCAGCTGTAGCGGGTATTATTTATTTGCTCGGTATACACCAGCGTGCACAGCACCAGCCGCGTCACTAATTGGTTCTCACCAGTGACATAAACGGTGTTTATTCGCTTTTTTCAAATTATTCCGATTTATTTCTGTTTTCACTTCCAAGAGATACTTACCTCCTAAACACTCTATGATATTCCCAAAATATCCACTTACACTCAATAATCCCCCAGATTTTAAAAATGTAAGGTGCCCCTACTGGACAGGGAGAAAGATGGCAGTCGGGCGGATGCCGGTCCCACCTCCGTGCATGCGCCGACTGACACTTTCTTCTCCTAATTTATTGATTTTATAAACACATGCCTTTCTAGTTGCCAAGCTAGTTTTGGTTTTTGTGACTCAATATCTGACTAATTTTGGTCATTAATCATGTCTGGACATGCTAGAACACCAGATGCAGTGCTGGGACCAAGCTATCAGGTGTTTTTAATTAATATTTTGTCCAAATTTCGCCGGTGTTTCGCATTGTTATGTGTTTCCGGGATTCTTTTTATACGTATTTAGCGCCATACAAGCTGGTAAAATTATATGTTGGCACCTTGAATTTCTTATCTCTGCTTTTTGTGTCCACAGGTACTTGTAATGGACTGAGAAGTTTTTGGAGAGCTTCTTTTCTCCACCATTCACTCCCTTCCTATTAGGAATGTTTATGCCTAGAGAGTCGAGAGCTACCTATGAGTTAAGCTTCTCTCTTATCCCATGGTCCCTTTTATTTATATGGTGGAGAGGCATGTGAAGTGGTGGATTGATCAGAGTCTAAACGAAATCTAGGATTTCTTTTTTCACGAGAGTTGATACTTACCTCCCTAATACTTTTGATATTGCTAAATATTGGCTTTCACTCAATAAACACTCAGATTCAAAACAGTTAGGTGCCCCTACTGGGCAGGGAGTCAGAGCGTAGTCTGGCGGATGCCAGCCCCACCTCCGCGCATGCGCAGACTAGCACTTCCTCTGACTAGATTATTGGCTGACACACATGCAACTATTAAGAGCCTGAAGACCGAGCCTCTGTGGGGTGGAGAGGCCGGGTCCGTATCTAGGGAGGTAAGTATCAACTCTCTCGTGAAAAAAGAAATCCTAGATTTCGTTTATTTCACTTCAAGAGTATACTTACCTCCCTAATACTTTTGATATTGCCAGAATTCGAAAGTGAATCTGGCGGGAGGGAGGCGAGGTCAAAAGACCAGCTCATCCCTATACGCTTTTCTGCGTTTAAGGCACTTAAACTTCTGAAACTGTAAGAAAAAACAGTCAGGATTTGACTAACCATCGGATAACACCACCGATGTATGAGAGATGACCGAATGTCATATGCGCTCCCCCCCCCTCCTTCCTGGGAGGAAGAGTCGACTGACCTCAATGTCCTATACGCTCTCTACGTACAAGTGCCATGTACTACAGGACAGAGACGAAAAAGCTCCATTTTCGTAACTCTCAACAATGAACCACACAAATACACAAACCATCACCATATTAATAACGGGTAATCGTGACAATACAATCAACAACGGACAACACATGAACAAGACTGACCTTGTTGAAAATGGCTGCTGACATCATCTTCCCATTGGTAAAGACTGATGCAGGCCCAAAAAAGTGGGTGTTTCCATAAATTAATTGTGAAATATATAAGTAATGAGGAAAAACCTCCTCAAAAAATATAAACCGATTTATTTTTTCAAAACCGACAAGGCGAGAGGATTAGAGGTGTCACGGAGATAATGGTCTGTAAAACTTGACTCACAGTGCCACTGAGCCACCGACATAATATCATCCACAGGGACCCCATTAAATAGGGCCGTGGATGTCACTACGCCGCGGACACTGTGAGCCTTGGCCACGTCAACCTGCTTCCCGGTGGCGGATCTATGGCAAAACTGAATGCATTCCACAATCCACCTGGAAATGGTGTCCTTAGAAGCCCTCCCATGGGGCTCAATATATGACAACCATAACGCTGACTGGTCGGTGCGCCATGCCGCCGTACGTTGTTTGTACCGGCGCAGCGCCCGGACGGGACACCATGCTTTAGAATTAGGATCATATCTAGTTAAAGCAGGCAAAATAATAGGTTGACCTGGATATTTCAACGACTGATTTTTAGCCAAGAAATTAATCCTAGGTAGCAGCTTAAGGCCTTCCCCTGAAACCACAAAACGGTCATCCTCGGCTGATAAGGCATGAATTTCACTCCTACGCCTAGCCGAGGCCGCAGCAATTAAAAACACAGTCTTCAGTGTTAATAGTTTCATAGAAATGGAACTAAGTGGTTCAAAAGGCTTATCACCTAGTACTTGAAGCACTAGCGATAAACTCCAAGACGGAATCACAGGTGGATTCCTTGGTCTTAGATTGCCCATGCCTTTAATTAATACATTCAATGTATTTACTTCATCACTTCCCCTCTTAGCCAAGCAAGGAATAACAGACATTAATGCTGACTTATAACCAGCAATAGAGTTAGGCTTGAGGCTATAGGCATCATAGAGGTGACAGAGGAAATCAGCTACTACTTGAATAGATGAATCCATTGGATCAATACATCTTTTTGAGCACCATTCTGCAAATCTGTTGATTTTATAATTATATGCTCTGGAGGTTGACCCCCTCCTGGCTTTGGCCATAAACATGGCTGCTTGCTCAGAAAAGCCCTCCTTAATTCTAGATTCCTTGACAACATCCACGCAGTCAATCTGAACATTGATGGATTGTTGTGAAGGGCCTTGCCCTGGAAGATAATATCGTCCATCAGAGGCAGAGGAACCGGATTGCAGACCAGAAGGTCCAGCAGATCCGTATACCATGATCGGCTTGGCCAATCCGGGGCGATCAGAAGCACTTGGCATTCCTCTTGTCTGATTTTCTGAAGAATTTTTGGAATCAGGATTGCTGGAGGGAATGCGTATGCATACATTCTCCCCCAGCTGATAGCTAACGCATCTGTTGCGAAAGCGCTTGGATCCGGAATCGGAGAGACGTACGTCGTCATCTTCGCATTCTTCTTCGTTGCGAACAAATCGATGTTGGGTTTCCCCCAATGGTCGAACAGACGATCCGCCACACATTGATTTAGTTGCCATTCCGTGGGTAAAACACTCATCCTTCGGCTCAATGAGTCTGCTAGCAGGTTTAACCTTCCCGGAATATGAACTGCTTTCAAGGTAATCTGGTGATCCAGACACCAACAAAGCAGTTTCCATGTCATCATACAGAGACTGGGCGACTTCGTTCCGCCCTGGCGGTTTATGTAAGTCACAACTGTTGAGTTGTCTGAACGAATAAGAACAATCTTGCCCTGAACTTTCTGTAAGAAATGTTCCAGGCCCAGGACTACTGCTCTTAGCTCCAGTAGATTTATATGTTCCTGTGACTGTTCCAGATTCCAAAGCCCTGATATCGTGGATTCTTCCAGGCAAGCTCCCCAGCCCTCCATCGATGCATCTGTATACACAGTCACCTGAGGGTGGGGAGGGGTTAGCAAAACCCCCGGCAAGGGATTCTCTGTATTCAACCACCATTGCAGGTGGTGAATCAGAGGCGCCAACACTGACACATTCGAGTCCAGCGAACCTGTACTCTGGGTCCATTGTGTCATGAGAAACAACTGGATCGGCCGCCTGCGTAAGGCGGCCTGAGGAATGACTGGTTCCAACGAAACCATCAACCCCAGCATTCTCAAGTAAACCCGTGCCAGGACATGACGACTGTCGCACACTGACTGAATCAACGAGATGAGTATTTGAACTCTCTCCTGAGTAGGATAAACATATCCTGTCTCTAGATCGAAGAACATCCCCAGGTAAACAAACTTCTGGGATGGAGTCAGCTCTGATTTTGGGAAATTGATCATCCAGCCCAAGTCTGTGAGAATTTTCAAAACAATCTCCAGATTGGCGGACAAACTTTCCCGGGTGTGCGCTTTCAACAGCCAGTCGTCTATGTACGTGTGGACTGCTATGCTTCTCCTGCGGAGGTATGCTGTGATCGCAAGAACCACACGGGTGAAAACCCGAGGAGCCGTGGAAATTCCGAAGGGCAACACCCTGAATTCCCACTGTCTGCCCTGGAATGCAAATCTCAGGAAGCGACAGAAACTCCCGTGGATGGGGATGTGGAAATAAGCGTCCTTCAAATCTATCGACGCCGTCCACATCCCCCTCTCCAACCCCGCCAACACCGAGCGCACCGTTTCCATCTTGAAACTGGGCGTCTCGATGAACTTGTTCAATGGCTTGAGGTTGAGAATCGGTCTCCACCCACCGGTGCGTTTTGTTACTAAGAACAGGGTTGAATAGAAGCCCGGACACCTTTGTGCCGGCTGAATAGCTCCCTTTTGTATGAGGGAATTTATCTCCTCCTCGATACACAACCTTTGCTCTGGATCTCTCGGAATGGGAGTCCAGACTGGCACCAGAGACAGTCGCGACGGCGGGCCTGTCACCCACTCTGGATGATACCCGACGGAAAGCCATCGCAAGACTAAACGGTCCTGAGTTAACCGTTCCCACTCTTGCATGTGGCCGGCTAGCCGGCCTCCCACCGGCCCACCTAGGGACCGCGGTGGACACGAGGCATGCAAGAGCGGCACTGTCTCCGCCGCCATACACACCGGAGTGGTTCTTACCGCGGTAAGCGTCCTGTCAGGACCGATAACCACGCCCAGATCCTCGCGCGCCCCGCCCCGCCCCGCGCGCACCTCGGTGCGCGGGCGGCTGCCTGGCTGACGGCGGCTGAGGAACCTGCGCCCCCCTCGCTGCTGGCCGAATCGCACGCGGCCGAGGCCGACGCTGCGACGGTGGCTGGCCACTGACCTGGCCAGCACCACCTCGAGCCTGCAGGGGACGATACGCCGGGGCCGCGGCGCGAGCGTTAGCACGACGCAGCACATCAAACTGCTCGCGCAGCGCCCTCTGGTTATTCACCAGGGTGACCGTCTCCTGGAGGTGGCGACATCCCTCACCTCCAAAAAGACCAGGGCCCGTCATAGGCGTACGCAGTAGCCTATTGTACAGGTCCTGAGACGGGCACAGATTGTCCAGGGCAAACGTGCGTCTTGCCCTGACACTCCTGGTCACCGCCCGAGTCACACAGTCCAGCGCCAGGTTAATACCATCCTGGATGGTTCGCTGGACAGTGACCGGACTTGGCTGGCGCGATGCGGATGCCGTTACTACCCCCTGTAACAGCTGGGAGATGTGGGACAGAGCGGCAATCGAAGCCCTCCCACTCTCCTCCGCATCACGCAACGCGGTATTCGCCAAACGCAACGCGTTCGCGCACAAGACACCCGTGTCAGAACGGGTGCCTGGCCGCGCATCCTCACCCAAAGCCGCGCGGTCATCCACGCTGGGCTTGGGTACCACACCGTACCGCTGGTAATCCAGGGGCACGATGCGACAACGCCTGGCCACCTCGCGAGGGGCCTTCGCGAGACGTCCACTCGACTTAATGGACGACTCCGCCGCCTTGAACATGTCAACGACATGCTCCGCCAGCGGCAGAGAAGGCATAGCGTTAGCAGTCGGTTTCCCAGCTAACCACGGCGTGTGAACACGCTGGCTAGCCGACTGCTCCACGGGCAGATCAGGCCTAACGCTCACCAACCACTGGCAAGCGTCATACCAATCCTCCTCCGTGGCTAACTGCGAGCGCTCTACAAGACGGGGTCCTTCGTCTTCCTCCTGAGCGCAAGCAGTAGAGCTTGACGGCGGGTATGCTGATACACCTGGCAAGCCAGGGAAAACACGCGGGCCTGACAGCACCGGCATGAGAATATCACTGGTTTAACCAGGAGCAGGCACCGTGGCAGAGCGCGGGGTATATATAGTCTCACCACGGGCCCGGCCAGCACCAGCAACACCCTCGGCAAGCCGAGGTATGCGGTACCGCTGGCCATCAGCAGCACCCTGGGCCACCACCTGAGCCGCGGACTTTACTCCAGGGTGAGTAAAACCGTGGAATAAGGCGCCTGTATTCCCCGCGAGGGGTGCACAAACGTCTTCATCCATGTCCACGTCGTCAGACGGCGACCCTAGCAGGTAATCCTCATTACCCTGGTCAGAAAGATTAGACCCCGGGTCAGCAAAGAGAGCTAACCCGGGCTGACCAGGAACGGTGCCATAGGAGGTACTGGCCACCGCGGCGTGCGGATACCCCTGGACTGATAAGCAGCCCGCGGGTTCCAGCGACAACCGTCCACGGTCCCCTATCGGCGCGGCAATAAGCCTGCTGCCAGGGCCGTGGAACGCCCCCTCTAATGGGGCCACCTCTGGATCGTCGAACAACGGAAGCGGACAAAGGAAAATCGATCCAGAGGCGGGGATTACCTGCTCCGAAGCCGATGACGAAGACAGTAAAGGATTTGGTCCAGGAAGCATGCCACGAAGCAACCCTGGAACCAAATCCTTTATTGTCCTCTTCATCTCTCCCAACATCTCGGTCCGGAAGGCCTCCATATCCACCGCGGACGAGACCTTCCCCTTACCCTTCCTACTTACAACCTCTCGTTTCCGCTTCTTCTTCTTCTCCTCCTCTACCACCTTGTCCGTCGCCTGTAAGCAGCACAAGAATTCGGACATT
Organism: Chaetoderma sp. LZ-2023a; assembly: GCA_034401795.1. Taxonomy (NCBI): domain Eukaryota; kingdom Metazoa; phylum Mollusca; class Caudofoveata; order Chaetodermatida; family Chaetodermatidae; genus Chaetoderma; species Chaetoderma sp. LZ-2023a. The sequence continues at coordinate 203,833 of JAVVLW010000075.1, read as the reverse complement.
AACTCGCCCCCCCCCAGTGCTTACATATGTCACAATTAACAAATGGACCACAAGGGCTACATTGACAGCACAGATGCGGCCAGAACTTATCCAGAAGAAAACGACCACAGGACGCGCAACCCGGTCCCTGAAACAGGGCAAAGGACAAGGAGTATGAGCAACTAGTTAAGCTTAGAAACTCAATCCAACTCAAAGAGAAGGAAAACGATCATAAAGATCAATATACATCAGAAAGCAGCATAGCGCTTGAATTGCTGATAAACACATAGCCAGGCTGATTATGACGTCATTAATCCCGTGACAGGAAAAATTCGATCCCAACAAAACATCCAAGTGCAAGGACGAATTGTATGCTGAATGGATAAGTTGACTACACAACCATCAGATACATATAGATAACTCTTTTCTGGCAAAAATGTTAATTATCTCCCTTTGTTTGTTTACAATAATTAACATCACCACATTATCAATAACTAGATACCTGACACTTTGTATAGACAAACCATCCAACGTGACGAACCGGAGAACTCCACCATCTGCACGCCTCTTAACTCTCTCCACCTCATGGGGAAGGAATTGGATCAAGAGGGCAAAGTGAGAAGACCTTTATACTAGGCCTCCAACTCACTGGACATATTTTTTCATTTGGTTAGATAACCTAACAGTGTTAGTAGGAAATGGAACCATGGTGGAGAGAAAACTAACTCTCTGCAACTGTGATGTCACCACCTAGCGTCATACAGACCTGTGGACATAAACAGAAAGAGAAATTAGTCCTAGGTAGCACCGAGTTGACCTAAACCAACTAACTAAGGTGCTTATCACGGTAAACGCGAGTCCCGGAAACACAATACACCGGGAAGAAAACTCGCTAATTTTACTAGAAGTCACCTGATTTAAAGGTCCTAAGTCCTCCTTTGGCGAATTGATACTTCCCGCCATCCAAAAAAGTGACTATCACACCAAACAACACCACTTAAACTAGTTTAAGATAAAGAAAAGCTTCAGCACAAAAAGACATGTGTGAACTCTCTGCCAATAATCTAGCAAAGAGGAAGTGCTAGTCTGCGCATGCGCGGAGGTGGGGCTGGCATCCGCCAGACTACGCTCTGACTCCCTGCCCAGTAGGGGCACCTAACTGTTTTGAATCTGAGTGTTTATTGAGTGAAAGCCAATATTTAGCAATATCAAAAGTATTAGGGAGGTAAGTATACTCTTGAAGTGAAAATGGTAGCATGCCTATGTTAAAGATGCAAGTACTCGAGTTATAAAAGAATATGGCACTGTAATATATTTGAAATTATTTTTAAATTTGCTGCCAATTTTTTTTTTCTTTTGTTTCTCTGTTGATTTGCATGGGTTATTACTAAGAAAACATAACATAACAAGTATACAGCTTACTGTAATCATTACTTATGTTTCATGCTCTTGTGTGTTGAATACTACTCATTCTTTACACCTGGTTGAATGGTTTCTCTTACTAACTATCTTGCTTGGATATATTTAAGATATGATGTCATTATCAGCCATATGCTTATTGTCATTATTTACATTATGTATCAGGCTGTATCTTAGCAACGTTCTTAGTATGGTCTATTTTAAAAATATATTAAATATAAGAATTTGTTGCTCCCTGTTATTCAGTTTTTAGCCTATGACTAAAACTCTCTTTGTCTTCGTATTATAATTTTTTTAGAGTTTAAGTGGGTTTGCTCCTGTGGGAGGTTTTTTCAAGCCCATGTGTGCTCCCCATGTCTGCTTTAGATGCAGTTCCTGTGCCCGCCGCCTTGCCGTTGGATCCAGGAGCAGCCAAAAATTATTCTGGCAGCAGACTTTGCCACGCCGGTAGATCAAAATGATAATGGCAGCAGGCTTTGCCGCGCCGGTAGATCATGGGCCGGGCACGCTGGTCCCAGGTTCCTGCTTATCGGGTTACCTGGAGTATCTGCGCACCTCGAGTAATGTACCATTTTTCGGTACCTTCCCTGGCCAGCCCGGGTTAGCGCTCTTTGCTAAACCAGGAGTAACCTTTCTGGCCAGGAGAAAGAGGACTATCTGTTGTGTTTTCCTGATCGGCACTGCTGATAGCCGCCCGTTCTGCATTCCACGACTTGCCGATGGATGTGCTGGGTTTGGCCGGGACCATGGTGGTGACTTATTACACCATCGATGCCATGGATCCGACAATACATACTAACCCTCACGGGCTCGTATGGTGCGGCCGGTTTACCAGGTGTATGAGGAAATCATCTGTTCCGGCCGCTAGTATGCTTGCGAGTGATAACACCGATATAGATACTCTAGATATCTATGCCGACGAAGGCCTGCGCCTG